>JANAVB010005597.1:41793799-41959297 GCA_029216955.1 Iris pallida | reverse complement strand
TGGTGTTTATCACCAAGCTATGTCTTCGAGGAAGAAAAAAGTCTGCTTGCCGAGCTCCATGCAGTCCATCAAGGAGTATTACTAGCAGTTGAGTGGGTCACAAGTATTTCATCATAGAAGGGGACTCGCTCATTGTCCAAAGAATTTTCATAGAGCGAGAATAATTTAGTCCCTTGGAGGTTGTACGACCTCCTTCTCACCATCCACTCAGCTAAAAATGCAGCAAACAAACACTTGATCATACATTCACACGACGTGAAGGGAATCAAGCAGGTCATCTTTTGGCGAGAGACGCTCTCATAAGGCCTCCACCTATCAGACGGACACTCCTCTGCCCTTCCTCAGTCAGCAACTCACCATAGATGCTGAATCCATTGTATCCCCATTTGATTGAGTTATTTTTTGATTAATAAAGGCCTATTTTCAAAAAAATAAAAGAAAAAGAAAAGAAAAGAAGTTTATTTCTAATATTTTTCAATTTTGTTATTTTATATTTCTGTTGGGTTGAACATGGACCGATTTGTCAAGTTTCATATTTCCTAACTATATGGTTATCACTATACATAGCAAACTTTGTTTGACATTCAAGGACTAAAAAAAAGACAAAAAATGAAGTCATGCTTGCCAATATACTAAAAACATATATGGCAAAATTTGACATATTGACATTATAATCAAAACAAAAAATGGCAAATTTTTATAGAAAAATGAACTTAGTATATTAAAGATAGTTTTAATACCTTTTCGATGTCTTGATTCTTGCTAGTATCACCCATATTTTTTATACAATTCATCTTCTCCACTTTCTCTATCCGCACCTATGAATTTGACACACCAAAATTTAGGAAATCCCACAAAAAGGAGAAAAGAAGAGTATATCTCCGAAAGATGAAAGGAAGCCAAAATTCTAATTGAATGCAGATCATTGAATAAATTAGGGATTGCAATAAAATTGAATGATACCAAGGGAATAATACGACATAGCACAGTAAATCTTACGAAAACATAAACAGAAGAAAAACTCCTAAAAAGAGTATCCCGAACATAAATGAAGATTGCAATTAAAAACACTAATTCTTAATCCAAATAAAAAGGATGAGTTAGAAGTAAAAGCTCACCTTTTTGGCATCTTCAACTGTTGAAAAAATGGATGCCGTTTGTAGAGAAGACGTTAGCAAACCTGAATTATTCTTTATGTGGTTAAAATAAATTTTGTTCGGTAAAACATAGAGCGAAGTGGAGAGAAAAGAAAATTGGTATCCTAAAAGGTATCCTAAAAGATAGGAAATAGTTACTATAGAGAGAAGTGGAGAGAAAAGAAGATTGTGTACCTAAAAGATAGGAAATAGTTAAGGTAATTTGAAATTTAAAATAAGTGATTTTAAATGACATTTTTGTCCTTAAATGAATATGATTAATTAGTATATAAATTTAGTTAAACTATAATACAAATATCCCTGGTATTTTGATTATAATAGTATAGATATATATATACTGAAAAAGGAAGCAATCGCTTGTCTATTTGTAAAAAATTAAACATAATTAAATAATCAAAATTTGGAGAAAAAATCAATAACAGCTATCACCTCTTCGTCTCCTCCCTAGAAGAAATATTTGGTCTCTTCATCTTCATCTACTACGTAAGAAAAACAAATATATACGTGCAATTGGTTCTTATTCAAAATTTTATTAATGTCTGTGTTTGATTGGGCTTTTTTCTATGGAAAATATTTTATCACAAATTTTCCACCAATTATAGTGTCTGATAGTTTATGTTTTATGAAATTATTTTCCAAAAAAACGATCATTTTTATATTTTCTTCTAAAATTGTGGGAAATAGAACTTGTCCAACCGATAAGAAAATATCATTTTCATGGAAAATAACTATTTTTCGTGGAAATAATGACAATCAAACACCCAAATTAAGTTTTCACGGATTTTTTTTTAAAATTCCATGGAAATTTTGTCCTAGGAAAATAATTTCATGGAGTTGATTTCTTTTTCACATATTTTCCACATTGCAATCAAACACACCCTTAATGATTTTTTTAAAAATCTGCCTATGTGTCGTTTATAATGATGCATGTCCCAAACCGGATAAGGATGAGGGTTTGCATATAAATCAATACAATTAAATTAAATAATTTATCATGTTTATATTTTAAAAAAAAAGGGTCACATCTGCTAAACCCTCTCCTTGATCCGGTCACAAACCCGGATCATGATCAAGGATGAGGGTTTCGTCTAGGGCCTCCAAATGGCTTGAGATTGCCCTGATTGTAACAATTCATAAATACAACAATGTAATTTTTTAAGATTTGTTATTTAAATAGGCCCATTTGCTAAAATTTGAAGGTCCGACGTTGGCCCATGAAATCGAACCGAATCAATTCGGTTCAGTTTGTTCGATTTTATAATAGTAGTTAGGTTTTCGATTTTGAGAAATACGATTTACAGTTATTTCGATTTTTATATTCGGTTAGATTTGAACCGAACCAAACCGTTGCTCTTCCCTAAGTCTAAGTCCTATATATTATCACTTAATTAAGGCAATTTATAAGGGTACATAAGAAGTTGATCAGGGCTAGCCAAAAGCAAATTTTGATTTATTTACAAGTTTGCCATTGAAAAATATTACTCAGGACTAGCCAACATGTGAGTATATAAGTCAACTTTTTTTTTTTTTTGCTCTCCTCTCTTTCCTCACAAGAAGAAGAAGAAGAAGAAAAAGAAGAACAAGAACAACAAGAACATCAATTTTTGCAAACCTAGTTTATTTTAATTTTTGCTCTCTTCTAATTTCTCAGATCTCTTCTCCAAACCCTACTTATTTTTCTTCCTTGTTTGGGCATTATGGATGAAACCCTAGTTGTAGAAGAAATTGGGTTATCTGTCACGACCCGCTACCCAAATTATTGGGCCAGGCCGAGTCATGCCCAGCCTACGTTGAGATAAAACGTAGTAAGCTGTTCTAAAGACAACAGGATAAGACTAAATGTGCTAACAGTTCTATAAGAAAGAAGAATCATAAATGCTCCAAACACAAAAGTCGTCGTATATAGTAAAATGTCCAAGTACAAGTAAACTGAAATGTAAAACTGGATACATGTCCAGTTACAAATGATGTAGTCTAATACATGTATTCTCAAAAGTCTAAGTAAACAAAAGACAACTAGGCGAGGTTTCCGCAGGAACATCCTCGTAAAGCAGAGCCGGGTCCTCGGCAGTAACTCCATAGTATGAGTTGCAGAGTAACTCCTCCTCAGTAAGGACACCTATAATGTTATCCTGTCAGGACGGGAGCAAGTACTAAATCTAGCAAACTAGCATATGAAACATGGAAATGAACATGAGAGAAATAACTGGAAAGCATGGCATCACTCAATCTATCATGGCAAGGATACACGTGTCATAGAGACAGATGTATATGTAATGTTTAAAACTATAGCAAGTACGTGATCGGTCAATAGATGTACAATGTACTGTGGTACATGTAAATAAATGTACATACGTACAAGTCAACAAGCATAGGTGTACCTCCGTACAAACATGCGGGGTAATGGCCTGCGGCAAAGTATGCATATAAAATGCGACCGAGCTCGCTACTGTAGGGGGTCGTGATCACGTACAATACTATCAGTTTCCCCATAACCATATTCTAATCATGTGAGAGATACATCAAGACTGTTCTAAGCATGGTAGTAACTGAAGTACAATATGTAAAGATCTAACTTGCTATCCCAAGGATTAGCATTTAACATGGTGGGGTTTGCAGTTCATTTATGTGACAATATGTAAAGTTCGTAGAAAGTACTTGCCTCTAGCAAAGCAAACAAACAAGCTGCGATAACAGTGCTATGGATTTCCAGTAACTCGTCGTGTAGAAGTAAATACAACAACTTAGTTTTACACTAAGCTAAAATACTAGGACACTAATTGGTAAAACACGACTTGTGATTGGGCACCTAGCCAAAATAATGACTTAGCATAGGAGACCAATGTGGGGGTGACACACTATATTAACTAACTTTCTAGGGTCTTTACACTAGTGAGGGATGAGGTTTAACACGGCTAAAACTCAAAAATAGCACAAAAGCTACAAGTCGTAATTAAACAACAATTAAATCAAAAGACCATGTGTTTCTAACAATTTTAGAGATAGGCAAAAAACCTAGTTTTCTTAAAGTAAAGTACCAAGGTGATCCTTGTTAATCATAGAAATTTATTATAATTTTTCTGGAATTTATTAACCAGTACAAATATTTTATAAAAATCAGTTTTCCTAAGTATACAGAAAATGAGTTTTGGTTTCATATGCCAAACTAGTGGCAAAACAGTAAATTAAATACTACAAAAATTATAATAAATTAGAACTTAACATAGTATCTAAAAACTATTTTTCCATAATTTTAGCAATACTTAAGTATTTTTAGAAAATCAAAAATAGCAATGCACACAATAATTAATTATCTGCGTATTTTGTCCATGTATATAATTTGAACCAAAGTTCAAATACAGGACCCAAGGCCATGAATCAAGTCCAATATGACTTGTACAGGTCTTGAATGTATGAAAAACATTTGAGCCCAAATACCCATGCTAGGCTTGGACACCAAATGGTTGCAGTAAATTAAACATAATGAAAATACAATTTGGTAATAGTCAAAATAAATATTATTATTTTAATAAGGTAAGTTTTACATAGTAACTATAAAAGTATAAATATTATCTTATAAAGATAATTTGTACTAAGCTAAGTGAAATACAAAATAATAAATATATTATATATATATATATATATATATTATAATAATATATATATATATTATATATACATAAATATAGAGATATTATGCATATAAGAAAATACCCAACTATATATTATATATATAGATATATAATATAGAAATATATATAATATATATATACACATAAGAAAAACTAAATATAATATATATTATATATATAGAGATATATATATAGATATATATTATATATATATATATATAATAATATATATATAATATATAATATATATTATATATATATATATATATACAAAAATAATGTATACATATACATATAATAGTATAATATATATAGTAATATATATATACACAAGGAATATATATATATATATATATGTATACATAATACATATATTATATATATACATAGAATAATAAAGTACAAGAGAATAAGTATATACATATATACATAAGAAAAACAGTAAGTATATATACAAAAATACAGTATATATATAATTATATATATACAAATATATGTATATACATATATATATATAAATATACAAAATAACAAAGAAAAGAGAAAGGAAAAAGAAAAGAAAAAGAAAAGGAAAACGCAGCAGTGGCCGGGCTCGAACCTTAGCCAACACAGCGCGCGCGCGCGGGGGGGGGGGGGAGGGTTTAGATTAGGATGGGCTGGCCAGGGGGTCAGCCCATTAGTTGTGTTAGGGAAAGGGTTGGGTTTATTTATTTAGTAACAAATGAATTAACATAATAAAAAAATATATAAAAAACCATCCTGTATCCTGACAGTTAAGGACACAGGTATCCTCGTATCCTAGGCCTGCACGACACGCACGAGTTCAATCTCGCGTGTCCAGTTCTATCAAAGTATTCGCCAGGACACGGCGAACATTTCCGACCCAACACGAGACACGCACGACACAGGGGAACACTGACACTCACGTGTCCGACGAGTTGCAGGGTGATTCGAAGGTCGGGGACGGCGGAGGAGCGGTCGGGACGGTAGCGCTCCGGTGGCGATCGACGCGTTTCGTCGGGGCGCGTCGAATGGTGGTGGTGGTTGGCGGTGAAGGTCGACGGGGGCTGGGCGGAGCTCGTCGGAGTAGGGTTAGGGTTTGGGAGTTCGTCGGGGAAGAACGGGGCAGCGGTTGGTCGTGGGAAGATTTAGGGTTAGGATTTTGATCAGGGAGTGAGGGAGAGTTTTATAGGGCTTTGGAGGCGGTGGGGGCAGCCGGGAAAGGCGGGGTCAGCCGGTCGTAGTCGGTCGGGGCAGTCGTCGGGGGTGGGTGAGAGCTGGAGGAGAGAGAGTGACGTGGGGGGGGGGGGGGTTTGGTAGATTTGCATTAGGGCCCCTAGAGATTAGGAAATTGCACTCCGTATTTAAAACAATCCATAAATTACAAACTAATATACTAACGATTCTAATAATTGCAAAACACTATTAAACAATTCGGAAAATTACAAAATGCTATTAAAACATTTAAATAAATTACAAAAAATATTTTTTGTATTTAAAACTTATTAAAAATTCATTTAAAAATTCTAGAAAAATTCCTAAAAATTCCTAATAATATTTTAAGGCCATAAATGACGTAAAAAAATTAATTAATACTAATTTAACTAAAATTTGAAAAACAGGGGCTGACAAGTCTTCCCTCCTTGAAAAATTTTGTCCTCGAAATTCACAAGGATTGGAGACCCGACAATATTCTAACATAGCAAGCAATGCAACAAAATGACTAAGGCTGCGATCGAAACTAACCTCTAAGGTATCAAGCGGAAACGGGTGGTTCCCTTGCAGCAGTTGGATCGAACAAGTAAGGGTATCTCTCCCTTATGTCCGACTCCCTCTCCCAAGTATATTCACCTGGGAGTGACGGCTCCAAGCTACTCGTACTAGGGGTATAACCTTGTTCCTCAGCCTCTTCTCTCTTCTGTCTAATATCTCCACTGGCTGCTCAGAAACTGTAAGGCTCGGTCCGACCTCCAACTCTGAATGATCTAGCACATGACTGGGGTCTGGAACATATCTCCTCAGCTGAGATACGTGAAAGACGTCGTGAACTCCTGCTAGATTGCGAGGAAGTGTAACCTGTAAGCTACCTCTCTAATTCTGCCAAGTACCTCGAATGGCCGGATGTATCTGGGGCTCAGCTTCCCTCATCGTCCGAACCGGATCGTCCCTCTGGTAGGTGATATCTTCACTAGCACCATATCACCGTCTGCGAACTCCATCGGCCTGCGACTAGCATCAGCCCAGTGTTTCTGCCTGTCCTGAGCTACTCTGAGCCTGTCTCTGATCATCCCGACTTTTTCTGCTGTATCCGTGATCATCTCTGGCCCAAGCATAACTCTGTCTCCGACATCATCCCAAAAGAGCGGTGTGCGGCATCGTCGTCCATATAGCGCCTCGAAAGGAGACATACCAATACTGGCCTGGTAGCTGTTGTTGTATGAAAACTCTACCAAGTGCAGATGGCTCTCCCATGATCCTCCGAAGTCCAGCACGCAAGTCCTCAGCATATCCTCCAGTGTCTGTATCGTCCTCTCGGACTGCCCATCTGTCTGCGGGTGGTACGCCGTACTGAACTTGAGCCTACTGCCCAACTCCTCCTGCAAGCTCCTCCAGTAGTGGGATGTAAATCTACTGTCTCTGTCTGACACGATGCTCACCGGCACTCCGTATAGGCGAACTATCTGCTGCATGTATAGCTCCGCCAACTTCTCGGTGGAAAGCCCCACCTTGAAGGGTATGAAGTGCGCACACTTCGTCAGCCTGTCTACGATGACCCAGATGGCATCCTTCCTTCCTTGGAACGAGGAAGCCCTGAAACGAAGTCCATCGTAATAGTTCCCACTTCCACTCGGGAATGGGTAACGGCTGCAATAAACCAGCTGGCCTCTGGCGCTCCGCCTTGACCTGCTGGCAAACTAGACATCTCGAGATAAAACGCGATACATCCCTCTTCATCCCGTGCCACCAAAGATGTTCCCGCAAGTCACGGTTCATTGTTAGCACCAGGATGAATAGAATATCTCGATCGGTGCGCCTCCTGCAAAATGCCTCTACTAGCTCTCCCTTCGACACGCACAATCGGCTGCCATGCCTCAGGGATCCATCCTCTGCTATCGTGAAGTCATCCAGCAATCCAGCTAATGCCTGGGGTCGAAGTCTGCGAAGACTCATCTGTAGACTGTGCCTCACGGATCTGCTCCATCAAACCTGATGAATGTCAAGCGCCATCATCTGTATCACTGATCCTGGCCGAACTAGCTCGATATCGAGCTTCTCCAGATCCTCCCGCAAATGCCGATCAATCATCAGGTACCATGCCATCGGATGCCTGCTCAGCGCATCCGCCACCACATTTGCCTTCCCGGGGTGATACTGTAAATCGATGTCGAAGTCCTTCAACTCCAACCATCGTCTTGTCTCATGTTCAGCTCTTTCTGCGTGAACACATACTTCAAGCTTTTGTGGTCAGTGAAGATTTCCACACGCTCTCCGTATAAGATGTTTCTATAACTTGAGTGCAAAGATCACCGCAGCTAACTCGAGGTCATGGGTAGGATAATTCCTCTCATGAGTCCGCAATTGCCTAGATGTAAGCAATTACTTTCCCATGCTGCTGTAGGACACATCCTAGCCCCTTCCCAGAAGCATCACTGTATATGGTGAAACCTCCAGAACCTGAAGGTAAAGTCAGAACTGGAGCGGTCGTCAGCCTCCTCTTCAGCTCCTCAAATGCCGCCTGGCAGTCCTCTGACCAAATGTACTCTGCGTCCTTCCGCGTCAGCTTCGTCATGGGTTCAGCTATCCTACCAAAGTCCTGGACGAACTTTTTGTAATAGCCTGCTAAACCCAGAAAGCTCCTGATCTCTGAAACTGACGTCGGAGCCTTCCACGTCTCAACTGCAGCAATCTTTCTGGGATCCACCGAGATTCCATCTCCAGTGATACATGGCCGAGAAACTCCACTCGATCTAAAAAGAATTCGCACTTCGGCAATTTGGCAAACAATCTCTCCTGCCTCAGAATCCCCAAAACTATCCGCAAGTGCTCTGCATGCTCCTCCGGCGTCTTCGAGTATATCAGGATGTCGTCGATAAACACCACGACGAACTTATCCAGATACTGGTGAAATGTCTTATTCATCAAGTTCATAAAGACAGCTGGCGCATTTGTGAGACCAAATGGCATCACCAGAAACTCGTACTGCCCGTACTTCGTGTTGAACGCCGTCTTCTGGATGTCTGCTGGCCTAACCTTCACTTGGTGGTACCCGGATCTCAAGTCTATCCTGGAAAACACCTTCGCCCCGCTCAATTGGTCGAACAAATCATCTATCCTGGGCAAAGGATATTTGTTCTTGATGGTGATGGCATTTAAGGCCCGATAGTCAATACACAACCAGACTGTACCATCCTTCTTAGGCACAAAGAGCACTGGCGCTCCCCATGGAGAAGCACTGGATCGAATGAAACCCTTTTTCAACAGGTCATCAATCTGCTCTTTCATCTCTATGGCCTCCTTGGGATTTACCCTATAGCAAGTCCGGGATACTGGTGATGAACCCGGCACTAAATCTATGGTGAACTCCACATCTCTGTCAGGCGGAAGTCCTGGAAGATCCTCTGGGAATACATCCATAAACTCTCTAATGATAGGGTGTGGCGGTGCTGCGTCCCCGACTGTCGCACAACAGTTCGGCTCTAGGCTGATCTCCGGCCCTGTCCTCATGACACTGAATGGTGCTATGCCTGGGGGACTGAACAAAATACTACCCTCATAGCAATCTATAGATGCATGGGCGTAGCTAAGCCAGTCCATCCCCAATATGATATCATAACTGGGGAGTGGCATCACAAAGAATCGCCCCTGAACTCTCTCCCGGCTATAAAAATAGAACATCTATAGATAGATCTAATAGGCACTGGTCCTCCTCCCGTCATCACTCTACTAATCTCCGCAGTAGGTGTAGCTACTAGATGATGTTTATGCATAAACTCTAATGATAGGAAGCTATGAGATGCACCAGAATCAAACAAACATACAGCTAGAAAAGTATGCAAATAAACATGACCTGTGATGACGTCAGCTAAGTAATCCGGCTCCGAAACCTGCTCCGGCTCCGGCTCAAGGGCTAGGCTATAAACCTTCCCTGAGGTCCCTTCTGCTGCTGCAGATGCTGCCCAAACCTCTGCTGCTGAGTTGGAAGTGGTCCTCTAGGCTTCGCTGCTGGACAGTTCCGAATCTGATGGGTGGTAGACCCACAAACTAAACACTGCCCTATTCTCTTCCTGCAAATGGACCTGTCGTGCCCTGGTCTTCCGTAGAAAGAACATATAGCTCCCTTCTGCTGCTGCCGGGGTCCTGGGGCTCTAACTGGCGTGGTCTGATGATGTGGTGTAGGGGGACGGTAAGTCTGTTGGGGTGGCGTCGGCGCTCTCTACTGGAAAGCCTGACGCTTGGACGGTCCCTCATGATGTACAGGAGCCGGCCTTTTGCTAGACAGAAGACGCTCCTCGATGCTCCGGGCCAACTCTAGGCTCTGGTAGTAGTCAGTCGTACCGTTCGCCACCATAAGAATGCCAATGTCTGGAACTAGACCATGGCAAACCTACGGGTCATCTCCTCTGGATCAGCAACCAGACTAGGAGCAAAATGGCTCAGGCGACTAAACTCTCCTGCATAGTCATCAACAGAACGGTTCCCCTGCTGGATGTTCTGGAATCGTAGCCCATGGCTACTCTAGCAGTGGTAGAGAAGAACTTCTTCTGAACTGGGTCTTGAACTGGTCCCAGGTGGCTCTACCTCTCGCGAACAACGGCTCATTCCTGAACCAGACTCCGGCTAAGTCTATCAGCAGAAATCCTGCTGCCTCGACCTGAAGGTCATCCGGCATCCTAACTCCCAGAAGCTTCCTCTCTACAGAATCTAGCCAGTCATCAGCTACTACTATGCCCTCAGTCCCTGAGAACTTCTTGGAATTCAGACCCATGAAGCCTTGACCGTCCCCGCTCTCTGCCGCGGCTCTACATATGGTGGGACCACGGGACGTCCCTCAGAACGCTCCATGCTCTGGCGGAGTAGGATAGTCTGCTCCTGATGGGTTGTTAGGAACCCCTGGATCAGTGTGAGCAGCTGGGTCCCGTCGAGTGTGACGGAAGCCTGGGTGGGTATAGTGATAGGGGGTGGTAGAAGTATCGGGGCCTGCTGGGACTGGGATGTGGAAGGTGGTATCTGGGTCTGTGGATATGTGGAGTGGAGGAATGTGGTAGGTGGAGGTGTATCAGTCAACGGTCAGCTGACTGGATATGGAGGGCCCCATTCTCGGGGGTAACATACTGGGATGAACGAGTAGCACCATCTAAATTACATAAAAAGACTTATAAGGACTTGTTTAAAGTAAGCAATCATATGCAAAAAAATCTAATTATAATAGCAAACATGTGATGTATTTCCTATGTTGCAATCCTAGCATTCTTCTAAGTGTTCTAAGCGTCTTCCTAACGTTGTCTAATTACCTTAAGTTCCTAATTGCAGGCATGCTTGGTACAATAACGTAACCAAACAGTTTAGTCAGGACTTGCATGGGCCACCACTAAAAACATGTCACGACCCGCTACCCAAATTGTTGGGCCAGGCCGAGTCATGCCCAGCCTACGTTGAGATAAAACGTAGTAAGCTGTTCTAAAGACAACAGGATAAGACTAAATGTGCTAACAGTTCTATAAGTAAAGAAGAATCATAAATGCTCCAAACACAAAAGTCGTCGTATATAGTAAAATGTCCAAGTACAAGTAAACTGAAATATAAAACTGGATACATGTCCAGTTACAAAATGATGTAGTCTAATACATGTCTACTCTCAAAAGTCTAAGTAAACAAAAGACAACTAGGCGAGGTTCCCGCAGGAACATTCTCGTAAAGCAGAGCCGGGTCCTCGGCAGTAACTCCATAGTATGAGTCGCAGAGTAACTCCTCCTCAGTAAGGACACCTACAACGTTATCCTGTCAGGACGGGAGCAAGTACTAAATCTAGCAAACTAGCATATGAAATATGGAAATGAACATGAGAGGAATAACTGGAAAGCATGGCATCACTCAATCTATCATGGCAAGGATACACGTGTCATAGAGACAGATGTATATGTAATGTTTAAAACGTAGCAAGTACGTGATCGGTCAATAGATGTACAATGTACTGTGGTACATGTAAATAAAATGTACATACGTACAAGTCAACAAGCATAGGTGTACCTCCGTACAAACATGCGGGGTATGGCCTGCGGCAAAGTATGCATATAAAATACGACCGAGCTCGCTACTGTAGGGGGGTCGTGATCACGTACAATACTATCAGTTTCCCCATAACCCATATTCTAATCATGTGAGAGATACATCAAGACTGTTCTAAGCATAGTAGTAACTGAAAGTACAACATGTAAAGATCTAACTTGCTACCCCAAGGATCAGCATTTAACATGGTGGGGTTTGCAGTTCATTATGTGACAATATGTAAAGTTCGTAGAAAGTACTTGCCTCTAGCAAAGCAAAACAAAACAAGCTGCGATAACAGTGCTATGGATGTCCAGTAACTCGTCGCTGTAGAAGTAAATACAACAACTTAGTTTTACACTAAGCTAAAACACTAGGACACTAATTGGTAAAACACGACTTGTGATTGGGCACCTAGCAAAATAATGACTTGGCATAGGAGACTAATGTGGGGGTGACACACTATGTTAACTAACTTTCTAGGGTCTTTACTAGTGAGGGATGAGGTTTAACACGGCTAAAACTCAAAAATATCACAAAAGCTACAAGTCGTAATTAAACAACAATTAAATCAAAAGACCATTGTGTTCTAACAATTTTAGAGATAGGCAAAAGCCTAGTTTTCTTAAAGTAAAGTACCAAGGTGATCCTTGTTAATCATAGAAATTTATTATAATTTTTTGGAATTTATTAACCAGTACAAATATTTTATAAAAATCAGTTTTCCTAAGTATACAGAAAATGAGTTTTGGTTTCATATGCCAAACTAGTGGCAAAACAGTAAATTAAATACTACAAAAATTATACTAAATTAGCTAACTTAACATAGTATCTAAAAACTATTTTTCCATAATTTTAGCAATACTTTAAGTATTTTTAGAAAATCAAAAACAGCAATGCCACAATAATTAATTATCTGCGTATTTTGTCCATGTATATAATTTGAACCAAAGTTCAAATACAGGAGCCAAGGCCATGAATCAAGTCCAATATGACTTGTACAGGTCTTGAATGTGTGAAAACATATTTGAGCCCAAATACCCATGCTAGGCTTGGACACCAAATGGTTGCAGTAAATTAAACATAATGAAAATACAATTTGGTAATAGTCAATAAATATTATTATTTTAATAAGGTAAAGTTTTACATAGTAACTATAAAGTATAAATATTATCTTATAAAGATAATTTGTACTAAGCTAAGTGAAATACAAAAAATATAATATATATATAATATATATATACATAAATATAGAGATATTTATGCATATAGAAAATACCCAACTATATATTATATATATATATATATATATATATATATATATATATTATATATATATATATATATATAATATATAATACACATAGAAAAACTCAACTATAAATTATAATTATATACAAAATAATGATACATATACATATAATAGTATATTATATAGTAATATATATATATATATATATATATATATATATATATATATATATATATATATATATATATATATATATATATATATATATATACACATAAGAAAAACTAAACTATATATATATATATATACAAATAATGTATACATATACATATAATAGTATATATAGTAAGTAATATATAGATATATATATATATATATATATATATATATATATATATAATATATTATTACACAAGAAAATATATACATAAATATATGTATATATACATATATTTATATATACATAGATAATAAAGTACAAGAGAATAAAGTATATATACATATATACATAAGAAAAACAGTAAGTATATATACAAAAATTAGTATATATATAATTAATATATACAAATATATGTATATACATATATATAAAATATACATAACAAAAGAAAAAGAGAAATGAAAAGAAAAGAAAAAGAAAGGAAAACGCAGCAGTGGCCGGGCTCGAACCCGAGCCAACACAGCGCGCGCGGCGGGGGGGGGGGGGGGTTAGATTAGGATGGGCTGGCCAGGGGGTCAGCCCATTAGTTGTGTTAGGGAAAGGGTTGGTTTATTTTATTTAGTAACAAATGATTAACATATAAAAAAAAAATATAAAAATCATCCTGTGTCCTGACAGTTAAGGACACAGGTATCCTCGTGTCCTAGGCCTGCACGACACGTACGAGTTCAATCTCGCGTGTCCAGTTCTATCAAAGTATTCGCCAGGACACGGCGAACATTTCCGACCCAACACGAGACACGCACGACACAGGGGAACACTGACACTCACGTGTCCGGCGAGTTGTAGGGTGATTCGAAGGTCGGGACGGCGGAGGAGCGGTCGGGACGGTGGCGCTCCGGTGGCGATCGACGCGTCTCGTCGGGGCGCGTCGAATGGTGGTGGTGGTTGGCGGTGAAGGTCGACGGTGGGGTGGGCGGAGCTCGTCGGAGTAGGGTTAGGGTTTTGGGAGTTCGTCGGGGAAGAACGGGCAGCGGTTGGTCGTGGGGGAGATTTAGGGTTAGGGTTTTGATCAGGGGAGGGGAGTTTTATAGGGCTTTGGAGCGGTGGGGGCAGCCGGGAAAGGCGGGGTCAGCCGGTCGTAGTCGGTCGGGGCAGTCGTCGGGGGTGGGTGAGAGTGGAGGAGAGAGAGAGTGACGTGGGGGGGGGGGGTTTGGTAGATTTGCACTAGGGCCCCTAGAGATTAGAAAATTGCACTCCGATTTAAAACAATCCATAAATTACAAACTAATACTAACGATTCTAATAATTGCAAAACACTATTAAAACAATTCGGAAAATTACAAATGCTATTAAAATATTTAAATAAATTACAAAATGATATTTTTGTATTTAAAACTTATTAAAAATTTATTTAAAAATTCTAGAAAAATTCCTAAAAATTCCTAATAATTATTTTAAGGCCATAAATGACAAAAAAATTAATTAACACTAATTTAACTAAAATTGAAAACAGGGGCTGACATTATCAAATCTATCAAATCTATTAATCTATTAGTCTATTAACCAATTTTTTTATTAATAGAAGAATTATGCATGAAATCCTAGTTGTAGAAGGAACTATGGAAGAAACCCTAGTTGTAGAAGAACTGGGTTCATATCAGGACTGCCATAATTTCTGAAAGTCCTAGAAGTATTGAGGACTGCCAGAAATTATGGCAGTCTTGAAATAGACTCGATGTACAACATGACTGCCACAATTGCTGGCAGTCCTAGAAGTACGTCTTGAAATAAACTCGATGTACAACATGACTGCCACAATTGCTGGCAGTCCTAGAAGTACTGAGGACTGCCAGGAATTGTGACAGTCCTGAAGGGACATGCTCTACAGCAGGACTGCCACAATTTCTGGCAGTCCTAGACATATTGAGGACTGCCAAAAATTGAGGCAGTCCTGAAAGATACTTGCTGTACAGCAGTTTCTTTCAGGACTGCCAAAATTTCTGGTAGTCCTAAAATCGAATTTTCGAATGAAAAAAACATGTTAGGGTTTATTTCAATCTCGATAATAGAGTGAAATATGCATTTTAGGATTTATTTTCATGCATTCTTTATGAGGAAAGAAGTATTAAGCTTTATTTTCATGCATGTTTAGGGTTATTTAATTTTTTGGTGCCATCGAAATTGGAAAGAGAAGGAAATAGGGTTTTGATGGAGATGGTGATGATGGAAATGGTGGAGAAGAGAAGAAGATGATGAAAAGAAACTAGGATTTTGATGGAGATGTGAGAATAGAAATGGGGATAGAAGAGTGGATAGAAGAAGAAGAGAAGAAGAAAGCTAGGGTTTGTGAAGAGAGAGTGAAATTTAGAAATGATATGATTTTTGGGGTTTTTGGGGGGGGGGGGGGGGGGGGGGGGGGGGGGGTTGGACAGCCCCCTAAGTGAAAATTTGGATACCGGAGTAAAATCTCCTCAAACATTGGCTAGCCCTAATCCTGGCTAGCCCTGATCAAATTGTTATGTGACCTTATAAATAGCCTTAATTAATAAAGAAATCTAAAATTCTCCTGACAATTTTTTCCCTCTAAAATTCATCTAACCGCCATATGTATATCCCCCATCCTTAACCACCTGAATATATATCAAAATTCTATAAACATATATATAACAAATTTGAATTAAAATATATTTAAGATTCAAAAATATTTAAATTAACTATATGGTATAGCTAATATATATCCAAAGGTCTAACATATATATCTATAACAAATTTTAATTAAAATATATTCAAATCATTAAACTATTTAATATAATTTATATTTATATTTAATCTTTAATCCTTGATAATAATAATGTTTTCCTATCCGGTATGTGATTTAGATCAATTTCATAATTGTAACTCTACTTAAGATCATGCCAAATATATATAACTAAATTCTATGTCAATTTTTACTCTTTTATTCTGTCTATTAAACATATATGTTCTTTTATTATCCGTTATGTATATTATAAATCTTTTATTTGTATCCATATATCTAGCAAAATTTGATCGTCTCTCTCTCTCTCTCTCTCTCTCTCTCTCCATACCAATGATATCATGCACATTCAATATAAAGATTTAGATCAATTTTATAATTGTATAAAATTTATAATTAAGATCATACCAAATAGATATAACTAAATTCTATCATTTTTTAAATCATGTTTATGTATCTGTATAGCATATATTCTTTTATTGTTATATTTTATTTTTTAATTATGTTATCTATTTATAAAAGAATTATTTGTATCTATATAGCATATATAGCATACTTTGATCGGTTCCCTTTCTATAGTATCAATGATATCATGCACATTCAATATTAAAATAAGATCTTCATAACGTTTAAAAACTCTAATTAAGATCCTATACCAAATAGATACTAAATTCTATCAATTTTTATAAAATCTTTTATTCTGTAATCTACATAGCATATATACTCTTTTATTAAATTTGATCGTTTCTTTTATACATATCAACAATTCATCTATATTCATTATTAAAGATTTAATCAATTTTATAATGTATAAAAACACTAATTAAGATTATACCAAATAGATATAACTAAATTATATGATTTTATAAATCTTTTATTCCATGTCAATTATATATATTTTTTTTGAAGAAAGGGTTCTTATTCATAATGGATAGAAACTTTACACCATACAATCACTTAGTACTGAACTCCCAGATTGGACTGTTATCCTTCTAAGCACCTAAGGTCATACTCAATGTATTAAGTATGCCGCAGACAGATGTCGCCTTCCCTTCGAATATTCCTGTTCCTTTCTCGCCAAACATGCCAAACTGCCGTTAGCAGTCGCATGCGGCTCTTCTGTAGTTTGTTGGCTTCTGGACGTCAAGGCTGTTATCTCCTCTAAATTTCTTGTAACCCATCTCTAGCAGTGAACGTACTACCCACTCGATCCCTGCTCCTCTGCCAATCAATTATATATATAGATATATATATATATATATATATAATATATATATATATATATTATATATGGAAGCGGATCAAAAGTCCCCCTTAGAAGCCCCAAAACCCCCCTCACTCTAATCCGTAATTTAATGTTAATATTAATGTTAATATTAATATTAATGTTAATAACATAAATACTAAAATTAACATTAAACTTAACATTAAAATTAATATTAACAAATATTACTAACATTAATATTAACATAACATTAACATTAATATAAAAAAATTTAAAAAATTTATATTAACATTAAAATTAATTAACATTAATATTAACATTAACATTAATATTAACATTATATTAACATTAATATTACAAATTAGAGTGAGGGAGGTTTTTGGGGGGCTTCTGAGGGGGGCTTTTGATCCGCTTCCCATAATATCTATATATATATATATATATATAATATATATATTATATATATATATATATATATATAATATATATGGGAAGCGGATCAAAAGCCCACTTAGAAACCCCCTAAAGACCCCTCATTCTAATCCATAATTTAATGTTAATATTAACATTAAATACTAAAATTACATTAAACTTAACATTAAAATTAATATTAAATTAATATTAACATTAACATTAACATTAATTAACATTAACATTAATATATTATCATTATATAAAATAAAAAAATCATATTAACATTAACATTATATTAACATTAATATTACGAATTAGAGTGAGGGGTTTTTTTAGGGGGTTTTCTAAGGGGGCTTTTGATCCGCTATATATATATATATATATATATATATATATATATAATAATTATATATTATATATATATTATATTATATAAAATTATATATGTTAATATATATGTTATATATAAAAAAATATAATATATATATATGTTAATATATATATGCGAGCGGATCAAAAACCCCCCTTAGAAAATCCCTAAAAATCCCTCCTCACTCTAATTCGTAATATTAATGTTAATATTAATGTTAATGTTAATATTAATGTGTTAGTGCCGAGCACAATTTTCGATAGAAAATTCTGAAACTGAAATAATTAAAGACAACGTTTCAAATGCAACACCTTAAAGAAGATGTGCAACAGATCCTGGAGGATTCTGAATTACGAGGATCTAAAAAGATTCTACGTAATACACAAAAATCTAAAGAGACTTTTGTGCAAGCACTATCGGCAGTAGAGCTTCTAAAAAGAAGTTACTGTAAAAGGCAACCAGCGATGACAGGCGAGAATGAGATGCTGGGTGAATGAACCACCGTTGCTCAAAGCTTTATTCGCCCCACACGAGCACGAACAGCTTCCAGGAACCAGCAAGTTCACGAAGAACTTCTGGAACGCTCGTAAGTCAATATTTGAGACTTGAACGGGCTTCCTGGACTTAACAGACTCCCTCAACTCTCTTCTTGGTGCATCTTCAAAGGAGGCCAAGGGGCTCTATTTATAGAGTGGAGTTGAGACTTCACCTCTTCTCCTATCCGATGTGGGACTAAAATACCATACTCAAAAATAGAGTTTGATATTTTAGATCATCCCACAATCAGCATAGAAGTGTGCCAGTCCACGCTACCCCCCGAACTCCGTGCATGCACGACATCCTGGAGTCCGTGTCCGAGTCCGAGTCCGCACAACAAAATAACTTGCATCCTGTTGGATTTACCTTTTTCCTTCTAGGAAAATACTTCCACATGGCACAAACTTGTGCCCCACTACACCTCATGTGCACACCTCAACACAAGCAATGCATTATATTGAGATACTCACCATTTGGTGTAGCCGAATGTGGGACTATCTTTTCTAGTCCAAAGGCAAAAACACCAACAATCCCCACATATCTCATATATGGGTTGAGCGTTCCCCACAGTGACTGCCATCATATTAGGAGAGTTCGCTACGACTTGAATCTTCCCGCATAGGTTAAATAACAGCATGATACAAGAATGGACTAAGCCTTGAATTCTGCACCATAACTGCAATTCTTCTACTCACATAATGACATCAACTGTGCTTCTGGCTGCACATTGAAGGCCTGTGCCAGCCTGGTTTCAGTGTATAATTTTGGGCGTCTACAAGTTACCCTCAAGAGACGGCCTGATATCTCTTTCCATACACTATAGGTGAGTTCTTTATTAAAGAGATATGGCATGAAGCCTTGCGCTTCCTTGCGGTGCTACGCCGCTATGACATGGCCTGAAGCCGAGGCATTACCCTACCTGGGAACCTCATCGTAGTGTCATACTACTGTACATGAGGTCACAAGCCTCTTTGTAGTGCCAAACTACCCAGCATGAAGCCTAAGGCTTCCTTGCGGTGTTACACCGCAACGACATGGCTTGCAATGCCGAGGCTTTACCCCTACCTGGGTACCTCATCGTGGTGTCGTGCCACTGTAACATGGGGCCATCCTCCCCTTTGTAGTGCTGTCTACAACTCTTTAATTACGTCATACAGCATTAGGATACCTGCCTATTTGCGGTGCTACGCCGCTATGACTTGGCTTGCAAAGCCGAGGCATTACCCCTACCTGGGAACCTCATGGTGGAGTCACCCCACTGTAGCATGGAGTTTCACTCCTTGTAGTGCTGCTCTACCGTGCTTCCTGTAAAGTACACCAGGCATTCACTCTGCCTGAGAACTCATTAAGGCGTTTAAGCCAACCTTCCACAGGATCTGTTTTTTCCGCAGAAAATACATAGTAGACAACAGTGGTTATGGGTCCGTATCCCTTCCATGTTCCAGAGAACAAGTACCCACTGTTACCTGATAGTCTCCCAGTCAGTGATCCTCCTTTGAACCAAAAGTTAGATGCCTAGTAGATTTCTCTTTGAACTAATAGCATAAAACTTTATGGTAGGATTATAAAGACACACTATCAGAATGCCTTCAAGCCTATTTTACAAGCTGTGTCATCGACCAGCTGGCGCTTGAGGCCCTTGGTGAACTGATCCGCCAGGTTCTCCTGACTCCGAACATCAATCACTGCAATAACACCTCTCTTGATAAGATCGTGTACTGCTCTGTGCTTCAACCGTACCATTCTCTTCTTCCCATTGAAGAGTTCATTTGATGCCACTGCTGCTGCCGCCTGGTTGTCATAGTATATCGGTATTGTCGGTATCTGAGCCCCAATTACCAGAAGATCATACATGAGCTCCCGAAGCCACTCTGCTTCATCTGCAGCAGCATCCAATACAAAGAATTCAGATTCCATAGAGGAGCGAGATAACATAGTCTGCTTTTTTCGACTTCCACGATATAGCAGCTCCGTCCATGGCGAATACGAATCCACCTGTGGAATACTCGCTCTCCATATCTGAACACCAGCTAGCATCACTGAAGCCTTCCACTACTGACGGATCTCCGCTGTAGAAAAGTGCATATGTCTGAGTTTTCTTGAGATATCTCATAACACGCTTTACAGCTTTCCGGTGCTCAACGCCTGGATTGCTAGTGAACCGACTCAGCATTTCTACGGCAAAAGCTATGTCAGGCCTTGTAGCAGTAGTAGCGTACATCAAGCTTCCGATGACGCTAGCGTACTCCAACTGCCTGACGCTTTCCCTCAAATTTGGCTCCAGCTTCTGATCACTCCGGTACGGTGTATCAATAATAGGAAGATCTTGATACCCGTAGCGAGTGAGCATCTTCTCAATATAATGAGATTGTGACAGCGCTATTCCAGTGCCTGTCCGGATGATCTTGAGCCCCAAGATTACGTCGGCATCCCCCAAGTCCTTCATACTGAACTTGGTCGAGAGGAATTTCTTTGTCTCTGTGACGCAGCTTAAATCCGTACCTAGGATTAGCATGTCGTCCATGTAAAGACATACGATTACTCCTCTTCCGTCAGCAAATTTCGTATAGACACACTTGTCTGTTTCACTGACCCTGTAGCCATTTGACCTTATCACCTTGTCAAACTTCTCATGTCATATTTTGGGAGCTTGTTTCAAACCATACAGAGACTTCATCAACTTGCAGACTTTGTCTTCCAGACCTCTGACGACAAAACCTTCTGGTTGTTTCATGTAGATCTCTTCGATCAGCTCGCCATTAAGGAATGCCGTTTTTACATCTATCTGATGTATCACCAACTTGTGTATTGCTGCTAGAGCAATTAACAATCTGATGGTTGTCATCCGAGCTACTGGAGCATAAGTGTCAAAGTAGTCGATCCCCTACTTCTGAGCAAACCCTTTGGCCACTAGCCTGGCCTTGAACTTGTCAATGGTTCCATCTGCTTTCATCTTCTTCTTGAAGATCCATTTGCATCCGATGGGTCTTGCTCCTTCTGGCAGGTCAACCAATACCCATGTGTTGTTGGAGGTGATTGAGTCAATCTCGTTGTCTATTACCTCCTTCCAGAATACAGCATCTCTGGTCTTCATCGCCTCATCATAGGTAAGCGGATCTGCTTCCGCATGATAGGTGACGAAGTCATCTCCGAAGTCTTTTGGCCTCTTCGTTCGCTTAGTTGACGGCTCAGCGAGTTCTGGTTCAGCTGGTGTCTCCTTGACGACAGCTTCATCTTGGACTACTGGTTTATTAAAGACTTATGTCTGCTTTGTACCCTCATCATTCTCCGGAAGATCCGCGAGAACAATATTCTTGTATTTTGCAAACTTGTCTTCAAAGTATTCAGCATCGCGAGATTCGATGATATGGTTTGACTCGATATCAAGGAATCTCCGAGCATCACTCTTCTCGGCATACCCCAAGATGATCGCCTTTGTAGTCCTTGTCCCCAGCTTCTGAATCTTCAGATCCGGGAGCTTCACATAAGCCAGATACCCCCACACTCGAATGACATTCAAGTTAGGTCTGACTTTGAACCAGAGTTCATAAGGAGTTATGTCGGAAGTTGCATATGGCACTCTGTTCAGAATGAACATTGCCATTAGTGCAGCTTCTCCCCAGTAGCACTTTGGAAGACCCGCAGTCAACAGCATGGACTTCATCATCTCTGTCAACGTTCTGTTCTTCCTTTCTGCTACTCCGTTGGATTGAGGAGAGTACGGAGCCGTTGTCTCATTGATGATTCCATGTTCTTTGCAGAATGATAAGAATTCATGAGACCGATACTCCCTGCCTCGATCACTTCTTAACCTCTTGAGTTGTTTTTCAGTTTGCCGCTCAGCCTCGGCCCTGAACTCTTTGAACTTCTCGAATGCTTCGTCTTTAGACTTGAGCAAGTAGACGAAAGCATACTTTGAGAAGTCATCGATGAAAGTAATGAAATACTTCATCCCGGCCTTTGTAGAGAATTGTTTGAAGTCACAGATATCTGAGTGAACCAACTCCAGAAGATCTGTGCTTTGATGGACCCTGTGAAAGGGTTTCCTTGTGATCTTCGTCTGAGCACATACTTCGCATTTCTCTACCTTACCCCCACACTTGGAGAGAAGTCCTAGACTAGACATTCTGTTAATCCTTTTACAATGAACATGTCCTAGCCTATTATGCCACAACTCAAGAGAATAATCAGAAAAAGTGATTGCATTTATATTATCATGCTGGGTTACAACAAGCTGAATCTTGTACATTTCTTCAGTTTGGAAAGCTTTCCCGAAGAATGTACCCTTCTTGGACATCACCAACTGGCCAGCATTGATGTCCATCCTCAAGCCTGTATTACAGAGCAAACTTCCAGAGATCAGGTTCTTAGTAATTACTGGAACATGCTTCACACCTTAAAGCGTCAGAGTGTTCCCCGATGTGAGTTTCAGCTCCACCGTTCCGATCCCCAGTACTTCAGCTTGTGCCTGGTTTGCCATTATGACCTTCTCGGAAGTTGGCTCATAAGAGACGAACTAGTCTTTGTCTGAACAGACATGGCAGGTCACACCAGTGTCTATCTACCAGTCCAAGTCAGCCCCCACAGTTGCAACCTGTGCTATCATGGCAACTAGATTAGTAATCATAGAAACCTTACTAGGCTCACCTTGTTCTTTGGGCTTGGACTTGCATTCGGATTTGTAGTGGCCCTTCTTGCCACAATTGAAGCAAGTCACATGGGACTTGGACTTCTGCTGCTTGAAAGCAGGACCCTTCACTTTCAGATTCGTGAAGTCCTTCTTTTTGCGATGAGAAGCAGCCTGCTTCCCCTGGTACTCTCTGGTTTGGACCAGATTTGCCTTCGCCAGTTGTTTGGACAGAGTATCCATCTTCTGTTGAGAGCGCATCTCGTCCTCAACATGGATCTCTTGCAAGAAATCTTCCAAGCTAATTTTCATCTTCTTTCGATGCATCCTTGCATAGAAGTTGCTCCATTCTGTAGGAAGTTTCGCGACGATCCCTCCAACGACAAACTTGTCGACGAGGGGCATGTTCTCGTCTTCTAGTTTCTGATGCAACTTCAGAAACTCCTTCAATTGGGGCAGCATCGCCTTCTCGTCTTCGAAGGTCCACTTGTGGTATTTTTCTACCATGAAGATCTTGGACCAGCTCTCGTCATCTTCATAGAGCTTTCCCAAGGAGTCCCATATCTCTTTGGCAGATGTCTTCTTGGAGTAGGACTCTGCCAGAGAGTCTTCTATGGAATTGAGTATCAGTAGTTTACATATACTGTTTTCTCTCTTCCACTTTGCTTGCTTGGTCGTAGCAGCGGCCACAGCCGCAGCAGATCCAGTGGTTGGAATGATCGGTTCTTCTTCTGACAGCACGTGATCAACATTCACGAGTTGAAGATTTAAAGTGACCTTTCGTCTCCATATCTGGAAGTGTTCGCCATCGAATTTCTCCAACTTGTTAAAGCCGGTATCGATGAGCGAAGCACGAGAGTTATCCATCTTCTCAATAAAGCTTTGAGATTGTTAGTGCCGAGGCACAATTTTCGATAGAAAATTCTGAAACTGAAACAATTATAAAGACAACGTTTCAAATGCAACACCTTAAAGAAGATGTGCAACAGAGATCCTGGAGGATTCTGAATTACGAGGATCTAAAAAGATTCTACGTAATACACAAAAAATCTAAAAAGACTTTTGTGCAAGCGACTATCGGCAGTAGAGCTTCTAAAATGAAGTTACTGTAAAAGGCAACAGCAGCGATGACAGGCGAGAATGAGATGCTGGGGTGAATGAACCACCGTTGCTCAAAGCTTTATTCGCCCCACACGAGCACGAACAGCTTCCAGGAACTAGCAAGTTCACGAAGAACTTCTGGAACGCTCGTAAGTCAATATTTGAGACTTGAACGGACTTCCTGGACTTAACAGACTCCCTCAACTCTCTTCTTGGTGCATCTTTCAAAGGAGGCCAAGGGGCTCTATTTATAGAGTGGAGTTGAGACTTCACCTCTTCTCCTATCCGATGTGGGACTAAAATACTAATACTAAAAAATAGAGTTTGATATTTTAGATCATCCCACAATCAGCATAGAAGTGTGCCAGTCCACGCCTACCCCCCGAACACTCCCGTGCATGCACGAGACATCCTGGAGTCCGTGTCCGAGTCCGAGTCCGAGTCCGCACAACAAAAATTAACTTGCATCCTTGTTGGATTTAATCTTTTTTCCTTCTAGGAAAATACTTCCACATGGCACAAACTTGTGCCCCACTACACCTCATGTGCACACCTCAACACAAGCAAAGCATTATATTGAGATACTCACCATTTGGTGTAGCCAATATGGGACTATCTTTTCTAGTCCAAAGGCAAAAATACCAACAAATGTTAATATTAATGTTAATGTTAATATTATGATTTTTTTATTTTTATATTAATGATAATGTTAATGTTAATATTAATGTTAATGTTAATGTTAATATTAATGTTAATATTAATTTTAATGTTAAGTTTAATGTTAATTTTAGTATTTAATGTTAATATTGTTAGTCCCGGGGGCTTGATCAAAGATGAAAAAAACAAATGCAATCGAGATCTGAGATGTCACACAAAAACTTTGCAGTGATCAAACTCAAGATCTACGATGGTACAATAAATCAAAGAGCCAAATTACAATCTGAAGGAGGGAAAAAGAGAAGAGAAGATCTCTCGTTCTTCCTTGCAAACGTGTTGCAATTGGGACAGAACGAGTTACAATAAAACTAGAGAGAGATGAGTAGAAGAACAATGCTGGGGTGTCAAAACACCGTTGCTCAAAGCAAGATTTGCCCCACACGATCTGCTTCCAGGAAACAGCAAGTTGAAGAACTTGTGGAACGCTCGAAGTCACCTCTGTTCAGACTCCTCGGATGGACTTGCAATGGCGGCAGCAACTCTCTCTCTCTCTTTCTCCTTTTCTAACTTGTAATTTTCGTAGTGGTCACAAAGGAGGCCAGAAGAGAGTATTTATAGAGAGAGGGTGGAAACCCTAACCGCCTCTTCAGTTATGGAAAGATTGAATCAAATTCCAAAAGATAGCAACGAGATTTAATTCAAATCCCACGAAATTAATTCAAATTCCACAAAGATAGGATCTGAATAAATTCAAATCCCACAAAGATAGGATCTAATTTAATTATATTAATTCAGCCTTTCCATAACTGATTTGTAATCTGCACAGTCAGCGAATCCCTTCATGCGGCAGCAGCAGCAGCCTGGCCGCATGAGCCTAATGGCTGCACGAGCCGCATGGACCGCATGAGCCGCATGGACCGCATGGACCGCATGGGCCGTATGGACCGCATGGACCGCATGTGCCGCATGAGCCGCATGGACCGTATGGACCGTATGTGTCGCATGTGCCGCATGAGCCGCATGGCCGCATGGCCGTATGAGCCGCATGAGGCCGCATATGAGCCGCATGCCGCATAAGACCGCATGGCCGCATATGAGCCGCATAAAGACCGCATGACTGCTGACGTGCTAAGTGCAAAGTACGCCAACAAAACGCCACATTACGCCTCATGAGCCCATGAGCTCGAGTCCGAGTCCGAGTCCGAGTCGCTAAGCCCCGTTGGGGCTTAGCTCCAAGTGGAATTTAATCCAAGAGAATGACAAAAGCATTAATGCTTAATCCTTGGAGCCTTATACTTACCTCCTTGTAAAATCACCCACATGGTTCCCTCCTTAGGGTCACCACCCCATGTGCATCTCTTAAAAATACACCCAAGTATATATGTTGAGATAACTCATGGTGCATTTCCGATGTGGGACTAAAATTCACAAGGCATGTTGAGAGCAAGCTCTCTCCATGTAAAGAAAGCACCAACAATCTCTCACATATCATAACATATATATGTGTCCAGGGTTGAGCGTTCCCCACAGTAACTGTCCATTTTGTATTAGGATAGATGTCGCTGACGACTTGAATCTTCCCGCATGGGTTAAATAACAATGTGATACAAGAATGGACTACGTCTTGAATTCTGCACCACAATTGTAATTCTTCCCACTCACAAAGTGTAGTTACGTGTGCTTCTGGCTGCACATTAAAGGCCCTGTGCCAGCCTGGTTTCAGTGTATAATTTTGGGCGTCTACAAGTTTACCCTCAAGAGGCGGCCTGATATCTCTTTCCATACACTATAGGTGAGTTCTTTATTAAAGAGATATGGCATGAAGCCTTGCGCTTCCTTGCGGTGCTACGCCGCTATGACATGGCCTGAAGCCGAGGCATTACCCCTACCTGGGAACCTCATCGTAGTGTCATACTACTGTAGCATGAGGTCACAAGCCTCTTTGTAGTGCCAAACTACCCAGCATGAAGCCTGAGGCTTCCTTGCGGTGTTACGCCGCAACGACATGGCTTGCAATGCCGAGGCTTTACCCCTACCTGGGTACCTCATCGTGGTGTCGTGCCACTGTAACATGGGGCCATCCTCCCCTTTGTAGTGCTGTCTACAACTCTTTAATTACGTCATACAGCATTAGGCTACCTGCCTATTTGCGGTGCTACGCCGCTATGACTTGGCTTGCAAAGCCGAGGCATTACCCCTACCTGGGAACCTCATGGTGGAGTCATCCCACTGTAGCATGGAGTTTCACTCCTTGTAGTGCTGCTCTACCGTGCTTCCTGTAAAGCACACCAGACATTCACTCTGTCTGAGAACTCATTAAGGCGTTTAAGCCAACCTTCCACAGGATTTGTTTTTCCGCAGAAAAATACATAGTAGACAACAGTGGTTATGGGTCCGTATCCCTTCCATGTTCCAGAGAACAAGTACCCACTATTACCTGATAGTTTCCCAGTCAGTGATCCTCCTTTGAACCAAAAGTTAGATGCCTAGTAGATTTCTCTTTGAACTAATAGCATAAAACTTTATGGTAGGATTACAAAGACACACTATCAGAATGCCTTCAAGCCCATTTTACAAGCTGTGTCATCGACCAACTGGCGCTTGAGGCCCTTTGTGAACGGATCTGCCAGGTTCTCCTGACTCCGAACATCAACCACTGCAATTATACCTCTTTTGATAAGATCGTGTACTGCCATGTGCTTCAACCGCACAGTCATCTTCTTCCCGTTGAAGAGATCATTTGATGCCACCGCCGCAGTCGCCTGGTTGTCACAGTATATCGGTATCGCCGGTATCTGAGCCCCAACCACTGGAAGATCATACATGAGCTCCCGAAGCCATTCTGCTTCATCTGCTGCAGTTTCAAGTGCATAGAATTCAGATTCCATGGAGGAACGAGAGAGTATAGTCTGCTTCTTCGACTTCCACGATATAGCAGCTCCGCCTAAGGAAAAGACATATCCACCTGTGGATCTCTCGCTTTCCACCTCTGAACACCAGCTAGCATCACTGAAGCCTTCCACTACTGTCGGATACCCGTTGTAGTGCAGTGCATATGTCTGAGTCTTCTTGAGATATCTCATTACTCGCTTCACAGCTTTCCAGTGCTCAACCCCTGGGTTGCTTGTGAACCGACTCAGCATTCCCACGACGAAAGCTATGTCAGGCCTTGTGGCAGTAGTTGCGTACATCAAACTTCCGATAACGCTAGAATACTCCAGCTGCCTGACGCTTTCCCTCGAGTTTGGCTTCAGCTTCTGATCACACCTGTATGGCGTATCGATCCCTGGAAGATCCTTATACCCATAGCGTGTGAGCATCTTCTCAATATAGTGAGATTGTGACAGCGCTACTCCAGTGTCTGTCCGGATGATCTTTATGCCCAAGATGACATCTGCATCCCCCAAGTCCTTCACACTGAACTTGGTTGAGAGGAACTTCTTTGTCTCTGTGACACAGCCTATATCCGTACCTAGGATTAGCATGTCGTCCACGTACAGACAAACGATGACTCCTCTTCCATCAGCGAACTTTGTGTAAACACATTTGTCCGTCTCGCTGACTCTGTAGCCGTTTGACCTAATAACTTTGTCAAACTTCTCATGCCACATCTTGGGAGCTTGCTTCAAACCATATAATGATTTCACCAACTTGCAGACTTTGTCTTCAAGACCTTTGACGACAAATCCATCTGGCTGTTGCATGTAAATCTCTTCGGTCAGCTCCCCATTCAGGAACGCTGTCTTTACATCCATCTGATGTATCACCAACTTATGTATAGCTGCTAGAGCGATTAACATCCTGATGGTGGTCATCCGAGCTACTGGAGCGTACGTGTCGAAGTAGTCTATCCCCTGTTTCTGAGAAAATCCCTTGGCGACCAGCCTGGCCTTGAACTTGTCAATAGTTCCATCTGCCTTCATCTTCTTCTTGAAGATCCATTTACATCCAATAGGCTTTTCTCCTTCAGGTAGATCTACCAACACCCATGTGTTATTGGAGGTGATAGAGTCAAACTCGTCATTCACTGCTTCCTTCCAGAAGATAGCATCTCTGGTCTTCATCGCCTCATCATAGGTAAGCGGATCTGCTTCCACATGATAGGTGACAAAGTCATCTCCGAAATCTTTCGGTCTCCTCGCTCGCTTAGCTGACGGCTCGGCGAGTTCTGGTGCAAGAGTTGTTTCATCAATAACAGCTTCTTCTTGGACTACTGGCTCGTATGAGATTTCAGTCTCATTAGTACCTACATCATTTTCCGAAATGTCCGAAAGAACAATGTTTTTGTCTTTTGCGAACTTGTCTTCAAAGTATTCAGCATCGCGAGATTCGATAATATGATTTGATTCAATATCAAGAAATCTCCGAGCATCACTCTTCTCGGCATACCCCAAGAAGATAGCCTTCGTTGTCCTTGTCCCCAGCTTCTGAATCTTCAGATCTGGAAGCTTCACATACGCCAGACACCTCCACACTCGAATGACATTTAAGTTGGGTCTGACTTTGAACCAGAGTTCATGAGGAGTTACGTCCGAAGTTGCATATGGCACTCTATTCAGAATGAAAGTGGCCGTTAATGCAGCTTCTCCCCAGTAGCATTTTGGAAGACCTGCAGTGAGCAGCATGGAATTCATCATTTCTGTTAATGTCCGGTTCTTCCTCTCTGCTACTCCGTTGGATTGAGGAGAATATGGAGCAGTAGTCTCGCATATGATTCCATGTTCTTTGCAGAACGATGCGAATTCATGAGACCTGTACTCTCCACCTCGATCACTTCTCAGCCTCTTGAGTTGTTGTCCAGTCTGCCGTTCAGCCTCGGCCCTGAACTCTCTGAACTTCTCGAAAGCTTCGTCTTTGGACTTGAGCAAGTAGACGAACGTGTATTTTGAGAAGTCGTCGATGAAGGTTATGAAATACTTCATCCCGGCCTTCGTGGAGAAATATTTGAAGTCACAGATATCGGAGTGCACCAACTCCAGAAGATCTGTGCTTCGATTGACCCGATGAAAGGGTTTTCTTGTGATCTTCGTCTGAGCACACACTTCACACTTCTCCACCTTACCCCCACATTTGGAGATAAGTCCTAGACTAGACATTTTGTTGATTCTTTTACTATGAACATGTCCTAGTCTCTTATGCCACAACTCAAGAGAATAATCAGAAAATGCAACTGTATTAATGTCATCAAACTGGTTGACAAGCTGAATTTTAAACATTCCTTCGATTTGATAAGCCTTTCCGAAGTATGTTCCTTTCTTGGACATAACCATCTGACCAGCGTTGATGTCCATCCTCAAGCCTGCGTTGCAGAGCAGGCTCCCAGAGATTAGGTTCTTGGCAATCGCAGGAACATGCTTCACTCCTTGAAGCGTCAGAGTGTTCCCAGAAGTGAGTTTCAGCTCCACAGTCCCAATCCCCAGTACTTCAGCTTGGGCCTGGTTCGCCATAACAACCTTCTCAGATATCGGCTGGTACGTGACGAACCATTCCTTGTCAGAACAGACATGGCAAGTCGCACCAGTGTCTATCCACCAGTCAGAGTCAACCCCCACAGTTGTGACCTGTCCAATCATAGCAACAATGTTAGAAACCAACGAAACCTTATTAGGCTCACCTTTCTCTGATTGTTTAGGCTTAGATCTGCATTCACTCTTGTAGTGGCCTTTCTTGCCACAATTGTAACAAGTCACGTGGGACTTAGTCTTCTGTTGCTTGAATGAAGGACCCTTCACTTTCAGATTAGTGAAGTCCTTCTTCTTGGGATGAGAAGCCGCCTGCTTCCCCTTGGAATCTCTCGTCTGCACAAGATTGGCTTTAGCCAACTGTTTGGACAGAGTGTCCACCTTCTGTTGAGAACGCATCTCGTCCTCAACATGGATCTCTTGAAGTAGATCTCCCAAGCTAATGTCTAGCTTCTTTCTGTGCATCCTTGCATAGAAGGTACTCCATCCAGCAGGAAGTTTTGAGACGATCCCTCCGACGACAAACTTGTCGAGAAGGGGCATCTCTTCGTCTTCCAGTTTCTGACGCAGCTTCGGAATCTTTTACTTGTGGTAACATGGACTTTTCGTCCTCAAAGAGCAATTTGTGATATTTTTCAACCACAAACATTTTGCTCCTGTTCTTGTCTTCTTCATACAGATTTTCCACAGACTCCCATATGTCTCTGGCAAGTTCCTTCTTTGAGTAGGATTCTGCCAGAGAGTCCTCCATAGCATTCAGGATGAGAAGCCTGCAGATGCTATTTTCCCTTCTCCACTTGGCCTGGAGTTTGGTAGCCGCATTGATGGCGGCAGTAGATCCAGTGTCTGGAACAGAGGGTTCTTCCTCCAACAGAACATGATCAACGTCTTTCAGTTGAAGAGTTAGGTACACCTTTCTCTTCCAGACTTGATAGTGCTCTCCATCGAACTTTTCCAACTTGCAGAAGTCCGATTGGAGGAGCGAAGCATTAATGTTTTCCATCTATACGGATCTTGCTTTGAGATTGTTAGTCCCGGGGGCTTGATCAAAGATGAAAAAACAAATGCAATCGAGATCTGAGATGTCACACAAAAACTTTGCAGTGATCAAACTCAAGATCTACGATGGTACAATAAATCAAAGAGCCAAATTACAATCTGAAGGAGGGAAAAATAGAAGAGAAGATCTCTCGTTCTTCCTTGCAAACGTGTTGCAATTGGGACAGAACGAGTTACAATAAAACTAGAGAGAGATGAGTAGAAGAACAATGCTGGGGTATCAAAACACCGTTGCTCAAAGCAAGATTCGCCCCACACGATCTGCTTCCAGGAACCAGCAAGTTGAAAAACTTGTGGAACGCTCGAAGTCACCTCTGTTCAGACTCCTCGGATGGACTTGCAATGGCGGCAGCAACTCTCTCTCTCTTTCTCCTTTTCTAACTTGTAATTTTCGTAGTGGTCACAAAGGAGGCCAGAAGAGAGTATTTATAGAGAGAGGGTGGAAACCCTAACCGCCTCTTCAGTTATGGAAAGATTGAATCAAATCCCAAAAGATAGCAACGAGATTTAATTCAAATCCCACGAAATTAATTCAAATCCCACAAAGATAGGATCTGAATAAATTCAAATCCCACAAAGATAGGATCTGATTTAATTACATTAATTCAGCAAGTGCAAAGTGCGCCAACAAAATGCCACATTACGCCTCATGAGCCCATGAGCCCGAGTCCGAGTCCGAGTCCGAGTCCGAGTCGCTAAGTCCCGTTGGGGCTTAGCTCCAAGTGGAATTTAATCCAAGAGAATGACAAAAGCATTAATGCTTAATCCTTGGAGCCTTATACTTACCTCCTTGTAAAATCACCCACATGGTTTCCTCTTTAGGGTCACCACCCCATGTGCATCTCTTAACAATACACCCAAGTATATATGTTGAGATAACTCATGGTGCATTTCCGACGTGGGACTAAAATTCACAAGGCATGTTGAGAGCAAGCTCTCTCCATGTAAAGAAAGCACCAACAAATATTAACATTAATATTAACATTAATATTAACATTAAATTATGGATTAGAGTGAGGGAGTTTTTAGAATAGTCTAGCACCCCATTTTTGCTAGAGTGGAATGTTATTCCATTGCCTGAGAAATGGATACTAGAACTAGGATTTTGGACATTTTGACTATTAATGGATCATCAATGCAACATGGTTCGTTGAATCTTTGAGTTATCTCATATGTCTATCTTGTATTAAATTTAGCTTGAAGAAGAAATTACATTATATATATTTAACTTATGTTGCACATTAGTTTCTTAATTAGGTTTATCAATATGATTAGTTTAGAATGTAATTACGATTTCATCCAAAACTCCATTTTGTGTGAAAATCATGGTTGGCCAACGGGGTTGGCTGTCTATCCAGAGCTAGTTTTGGTTGTCCTTCAATCTTATTGTGTACCGATACTTAAGAGTCACCTGCATCTCCGACCTCTTCTGGGATTCTGATTATGCCGAGCAGGAGGTTTTCCTTAAGGAGAGGATGGTTGTCCAATCCGAAGTTTTGTCTGGCTTATCCCGCGGGCCATGAACCTAGTTAAAGAGCCAAATCACTTACATTTCACAGGGAGATTTGCTCAATTGTACTATTTGTTTAGGGGTTCAAATGGAAGTGTTTGAAACACTCATACAATAAAAATTTATTTTCAAAAATGAACATCTGAGCACATATTAAATATATGTCCTGAATCTTTTGTTTATTTAAACTATGTATTAAATAATAATAATAGTATATAGCTATATGCGTAATGCGGTTGATCGTTTGATAGCATAATAAGTTAAAATCCAATCGTTTCTTAATATGGGCATATATGTTTTCAAATTAGCAATATCAGTAACCTTCCATATAATGTTCATTTGTTTAGTACCGACTTAAACTCCTTCCATGAATCCATATATGGGTTACAACTCTCCTTCCATATTTAGGATCCACTTCTGCTATATATATGTGTGTATATACGCTGACTTCCTAATTTCCAAAACCCTAACCCTAATATCAACAGGAAAGCTTAGGATTCACTTCTGCTGTTAATATACGCTCAACTCCTCCTTTCCAAAGCCCTAACCCTAAGATCCTCCTTCAAAACTCCAATGCCGACGACGATGTCGGAGAAGGAGCACGAGGACCCCCGTCTACTGTCCGAAGTAAGCAACGAACTCGAATCCCACGTCGGCAGCGGCGACAGAGTTTTCGCCGAGTACGTGACCGGCCTCGGACGCGCTTCCATGACCGTCAACGAGTACAACAGCAAGCTCAAGGAGAGCGGCTTCGACATGCCCGCCGACGTCGTCGGCTACCTCCTCGACGCCATACATGGCGGCGTGCCCCTCCAATCCAAGAAGCGCAAGAGAGCCGCCCGCGGAAGCCCTGGAGAGGGGTGTCAGGCTGGAGCGGGAGCCGAAGAGGAGTTTGCAGTCGAGCTCGTCGAAGAAGGGCGAACTAGGTCCTCTACCGGCGACTCGCCTATCCAGGTCCTCCGGAACCCCGAGGGCTCCCTGGCGCAGATAGCGGCACTGCAGTCGGAGCTCAGTAGGGAGAGGAGAGGACATTGCAGGCAGCAGCAGAGATCGTTGACGTCCTTCGAGTCGCTGTTCAAGAACGTCGACAAGCGCCCATCATCAGCCTGCGGCAGGCCCGAGAGGTCACCACCAGTGTTCAATAATCGGGGGTCGAAGCTTTCGATCCAAGAACAGCGGCGGAGCCTCCCGATCTACGGTCTGAAGGAAGAGTTCCTACAAGCGATCCGCGACAATCAGGCGCTGGTCGTCATCGGCGAGACGGGCTCGGGGAAGTCCACGCAGGTCACGCAATACCTGGCCGAGGCCGGGTGCACGGCGAAGGGGGTGGTCGCGTGCACTCAGCCGCGAAGAGTGGCGGCAATGACGGTCGCGAGGAGGGTGGCGGAGGAGTTCGGGTGCCGTCTCGGCAGTGCAGTCGGCTACACCGTCAGGTTCGACGACCAGACCGGGCCGGAGACCGTGATCAAGTACATGACAGACGGGATGCTCCTCAGGGAGATGATGCTGGACAAGGACCTGTCCCGGTATTCGGCAGTGATGCTCGACGAGGCGCACGAGAGGACCGTCTTCACCGACGTGCTGTTCGGGCTGCTGAAGCCGCTTCTGAAGAGGAGGCCCGATTTCCGGTTGATTGTCACTTCTGCAACGCTCGACGCGGAGAAGTTTTCCGGTTACTTCGACAACTGCAGCACATTTACCATCCCTGGCAGAACTTTCCCGGTGGAGATCTTTCACATAAGTCGGCCGGAGAAGGACTACGTGGAAGCAGCGTTGGCTACTGTGTTGCATATTCACTTGAGAGAGCCGGAAGGAGGCGATATCCTTCTTTTTCTCACAGGGAAGGAGGAGATCGATCATGCCTGCCAATCCCTCCAGCACAGGATGATCAGTAGGAGGAAACAATTTGGCCACTACGACTATGCGCCGGAACTGATCGTATTGCCAGTTTACAGCATTTTGCCGAGCGAGATGCAGTCCATGATTTTCCAGCCCGCTCCGCCGAGGACTAGGAAGGTGGTGGTGGCTACCAACATCGCCGAAGCTTCCCTGACGATCGACGGCGTACTCTACGTCGTCGATCCCGGCTTCATGAAGCAGAACGTATACGATCCCAAGCAGGGGGTCCAGTCCCTCGCCGTTACCCCCATCTCGCAAGCGTCGGCGAAGCAGAGGGCGGGAAGGGCAGGGCGCACCGGGCCGGGAAAGTGCTATCGCCTCTACACGGAGAGCGCCTACCGCGACGAGATGCCGCCGGCGACGACTCCCGAGGTACAGAGGATCGATCTCGGGCTGACGGCCCTCACGATGATGACCATGGGGGTACACGACCTCTTCTCGTTCGACTTCATGGATCCGCCGTCGCCGGAAGCGCTCGTGTCTGCGATGGAGCAGCTCTACAATCTCGGAGCTCTCAGCGGGGAGGGTACTGCCGTAACGGAGCTGGGAAGGAGGATGGCCGAGTTCCCGCTAGACCCGCCACTGTCGAAGATGCTGCTAGCGAGCGTCGACCTCGGGTGCAGCAGCGAGATACTGACAATTACGGCGATGATCCAGACGCAGAACATCTTTTACCGGCCACCGTCGGCGTCGGAGAAAAAGGCAGAAGCAGACAGGAAAAGATCCCAGTTCTTCCACCAGCAGGGGGACCATCTAACTCTACTTGCGGTCTACGAGGCTTGGAAGGCTACAAATTACTCCCAGGCGTGGTGCTTTCACAACTTTCTACAGTTCCAGTCTCTCAGGAAGGCACACGACGTGAGGGAGCAGCTTCTGAGCATCATGGACAGGCACAAGATGAAAGTGGCCAGCGCCGCCGGCGGCCGAGATTGTGCGAAGATACAGAAGGCGATCGCTGCCGGATTCTTCTTGAACGCGGCCAGGAAGGATCCGATGGGGGGCTATAGAACACTCGTCGGGAACCATACAGTGCACATCCTCCCCGTCACCGCTCTCTATCACCGGCAGCCGGACTGGGTCGTCTACAACGATGTGGTGATGACTACCAAGGGGTACATGAGGGAAGTTACCGCGGTCGATCCCAAGTGGCTGGTGGAGCTGGCCCCGAGCTTTTACAAGGCTGCAGATCCAGCAAAGATCACAGAGAAAAGGATCAAGCACCAAAAGTGTACTGCCGAAATCACCACGAGCCCAGCTCCTCGTGGTTGAACAATGCTCGTGCATGGTGATGAAGATTGTGTAGAGAGAGTGCTGCATTTCAACAAAAAGTATATATATATCATCTGTTCAAGTTGTATAAAGTTACATACACATTTTTTGGTATTTCTATGAAGTGCTAGTTCGGCCTTGTATTGATTCCAACAATGGTGCATCTAACAGTTGATAAAATGTTATTTTGGCCATCATTCAACACATTTTGATCCTTCTATAAAGATCTACAAATTGCATATACTTCCTCTAAGATACATTGCTGCATATGCATACCGCATCAATGAGCATTATGAGATAATAAGGCATGGTCACTAAACATTTTTTTACAAAAATGAAGCCAAGACTTACCTACTTGGCTTCCCATGTCGTACAAGATGAGCATTTTTACAGGATGAAACCACAAATTGCACACTTCGGCACACAATTCCTGAAGAAAAGGAAGCATGTCTCTTCAACATCTTATAGAAAGTGACAAACCTCGATGCTCTGATTAGTCGAAGCAACTATTGAACCATCAGGCTTCGAAGTTCAAAGAATTTCTGATCTGCTAGATCACATCATGCTGGAGCAATGCAAAGAATCAATCCGAGCCCATTTTGCACAGGTTTGGGAAGTCTGAAATTGAATATAATTGCTCATATAGAATTACAACACTGCCTCCTGCCCTTTCCAACTGACTGCAATATAATTAGCACCACCACCTGGTAATGCACGATTTTGTATCAACCACAGTGACCTAACCCTGCAGAAACAAAATAACCAGAACATAACTGGTTATAACTTCAGAATATTCCAAAGTAGTACATTTGCAATTTCGCAATAACTTCAGAATATTCCAAAGTAGTACATTTGCAATTTCGCAAATTTTAAGTTAGATGACAGCATGGTCTATGTAATAAATTCTCATGCACATCACAAGTGAGCAAATCACGGGCACCACTTGGAGGTTAACGCCTACCAAGGCAGAAATACATGCACAATTGATATCACATACGTCTACTGAGTGAAACCTGGCAGGAGTCATAGGAGGAGTCTTTTACCTATGGTAATGCACCCTACAGAAGAGTAGATAAAGAAATTCCTTACCCCCAACATGGTAATGATTCAGCTTCGCAATTCTGGCAGTTAACTTGTGACGTGGTGTACCATCAAATCATACATCTAGCTCACCCGCATATTGACAGATATGTAGATGTTTATAACATGGATACCATCTATATGAATACATAAAGACAAGAATCTACGGAAATGTGCATAACCTTAATTGAAATTTTGATCCTTGCAGAAAATGAAATACAGAGAACCTTTTAAGTTAAGGAGTAACAACAACATTTTAAGGAAAAAGGACAACTGATGATAAACATGTAGTTTAGCCATTAAAATATTGCCTACCACTACATGGTCATGAATATATGGTCATCAAAACATCTAAAAGTTCCGAAAACATGTCAATTATAAATATCACTACTTGATAGATTTTCAATCACATTCTATACAAGCAACAATAACAAGTATTGTCTGCTCTAGGCATCTCTTCTTAGTTTTATGTGTTATATCTCTTTATAATACAGTATTTGCATGTTTAATACTTCAAGTATCTATAATGCTCAAGACCCAGAATACTGATGGAGAAAAAGGTGGACAGTGATTAAAATATGGCTACCAAAATCAAACAAGACTTACCTGGGTTAGTCAACTGAACTTGAGGAAGAACTAATTGGAGCCCATGTTTCCATGCAGTGACTCATATTCCAGTTGATGAATAGCATGTGAAGTCTGGATAGGATACAGAATTACAGATACAATCAGATAACTTGGAAGAACACTAATGAAAGAAAAAGCCAAAGAACTACGGAATTGTATACATGAAATGGAACGAAAGAATCAATGTACTGCAACAATGCGACCCCAGCCCTCGCTCAACAACAACAACAACAACAACAACAACAACAACAACAAAAGCCTTCATCCCAAATTATTGGGGTGGCTCTATGAATTCACTTATCATTATTCTTCTCCATTACTAACAACAAAATGAACAACCCTTTTATCCCAAGGTTCGATCGGTTACCTGAATGCAGTTACTCCAACGTCTATATTGGTGGTCACATCAATTATTGGCAAATCCCATATTCTTCTAACAGCTTATTCTGTTTTCAGTTTGATTTACCCACCTCCTAGTAGAGCATCTTCAATTAAAATCTGATCACCCACATCCAATGATCTCCATTCAAATGTCCAATCATCTCAAACAATTGATCATATCCTCGATTGAAGTTATCACTAACCTCCCAAAGTTCTCCTCTCATTTTGCCACTCTTCCATCTTACCATTCTCATTTCAGCTATTCAAAGACTTTGAACTACGTCTCCTGGACATAAATACAACACGATACAGACAAAAGGACATGGACACAAGACTAGTTTTGGTGTGTCCTAGTTTAAATTGTACTGTCTGTCACGTCCGCGGACACTGAAATTTGGAGTGTCCATCTTGCTTGGTTGTTTCTAAGACTTTATTCGACTTGCCAACATTTTGATTCATAAAGCATGATACCAACATTTGATCGGTCGAGATGACTCGTTGTAATTAGATCTTATTTCAAACAAATGGTGGAGGATGATGGAATTTATTATTCTGTTGGATATTTATATTTTATACTTACTCTGTATTGAGCATTGCCGCTTGGATATAACTTGAAGGTTGACCGTTTATTGTGATTATATGCCACTCACAACCGAATATTATAACTGTGATTTTGGTGACAAAAAGCAACCGAGCATGGAATGAATTGGTTAACTTGGGTATTGTTGTCAAGGATGCTCTGAGGCAAAGTGAAGCAAGGTGCGGCACTACGCCTTGCAATTGGGGAACACAAATGCATTATGCCAGGCACTCACCTTATAGTGCGTCTACTCGTCTCGTTACAAGGCACACGGAGGAGGCACGGTATTTTATTTGGGTGGAGATATAGGTTTCTTAATGACCTAATCCAAACCTGTTAACCCTTTACTAAAACCAACACTAATTAGCAGTACTGGGGCAAACTGTGAAGGAATAATTTTTTAATGACTAGACCCAAACCGTTAACATTTTCAAAAATGATTAATACAGATAAAAACAGACATATACACAGTAGGTGCACAACATCTTAATGGGAACAAGATAAAAAGGTTGATCAGAAGCAAGTCATGTACCATACTCCTACGGAAAACTCAATATGAGGAAATTGAGTACATAAAATAATAAATTATCACAGCACATAAAATCTAATGCATCTGAGGAGGCAACTGGATTTGAACAACAGCAGAACCAAAACAAGTGTACTCTGCTTAAAGTCTGCTCTAACTTGTACAAATAAATTAAACTAGATTATGAAACATAAACACAGTGTAGACTTCAGGATATCCCGCCATTCATGTATGTTGCATGAATACGAACACGGATAGTGACACTGACACAATACAGGTACGGACACTATTTTTCCATGCTCTGGAACATAGATTCTTCTTGATAAGTGAGAAATAACTTAAGAATTTGGAGTAACGACATTAGAACTCCTCTAGCAAAAGTTCAAACATCCAAATGACATCTCTTGGTGATAAGGTACCGGTTTCAGTACACTTATTAGCCACCTCAAGTAACTCTAGTGGTTGAAAATAGACCCTCAAAACCAATTGTTTAACAACAAGGATTTATGTTGTATCCAGACTCGCATAAGCATTGTCATGGGCAACAAGGGGAGCAATTGAATAAAAAAACAATATCAAATGAGCATTGACAGAAAAAGGTCAGGAGAACATTTCAAGCCAATCATTAGACTTTTTATTATTATTAGCACAATGAGTAAATGCTCGAAGAAGAAGAATAAATATGTACACTAAGGCGTGTGAGTGGACTAATTGTGTTTTAATCAAGCCTCTTTTTGTTCCGATTATTAGTATATCATCAAAAATTCTAAACCTTATGTGGACAAACCAGTTGACTACCGATACCGAAGTACACAAGAACACCAACAAATTATTTGAGAGAAACTCCCGGAGATACTCCCTGTGGAAAGAATCCAACTTGTCCGACGTTAGCCTCTTCTCCATCATCAAACTCTAAAGCTCATGAAGCACCGCCACGGCCCTCATCAAACTCAAAAGCTCATGAAGCACCGCCGCGGCCCTCTTCCTCGCCTCGGGTGTCCCCGGCTCGACGCGCCTAGCATTCATGTACGGGGACGGAAACGCTAGCCTCTGCCACTTTTGCAACTCATGGAGATAATGCACGTTCGGCCTGAACCCCGGAGCGAACTTGATACTGAAAGCGAACGGCCTCAAAAAGTTGTCGTCTTTCGAAATGACCCTTGAAAAGCTCCCAAGATCCAACCTTTCTTCGCGGGCGGTGACCGCCAGCGAAGAATCCCAGCTCTCCAGGCAGAGAAACTCCCTTTCGTCGACGTTCTTAACAGAGAAAAAATCCGGGTACTTCGAAACGAAGCACTTCTTCCAGTTCAGAGGCAGACCCATCTCCGACTCCACGAGCTCCACCTTCTCGACGAGGATCCGGCAGTCAATCGACAACATGAGGAGCTTCCGCAGGTTATTGAATAGTACCGGTTCCATCGTCTCCCTGACGAAAGGCTCCTCCTTTGCGATAGCTTCGACCTTGGCGGAGAGGGAGACATAGATGGGGGAGCGGGAGGAAGCGCCGCTGCCGGAGACCCGGAAGACTGTGTGGTGCTTCTGGATGAGGGAGAGGAAGTTCCACTTCTGGACGAAGTCGACTTCTTTTTCGAGGTCGCGACGGGTGCTGTGGGAGGAGATTAGGGCTTTGAGGCGGAGGAGAAGAGAGGGCTACTTGTGGAGGTCCATGGCCTTGTCGAGGTCGGGGACCCGGTGGTAGGTCTTCTTCTTGGGACGGCGGTCGGGCTTGGAGGAGTAGGTGGACATGGGAGAGGAGCGAGGGGAAAGGAGTGAGAATTTGGGGAGGAGGAAAGAGGAGGGTTTTGAAGAGATCGAATACATGGTTTTGTTGAGATTCTTCAGAACGAGGCATCTCTACAGCGGCTTAGAACCGGCTCCAAATTAGCTTATGTGGACAAACCAGTTGACTACCGATACCGAAGTACATAAGAACACCAGCAAATTATTTGAGAGAAACTTGTCATTCTACAAGCATTAGTTAACATATTAAACAAATCAAAGTAAAGCTTGATAGGAAATGCAACACATTTCTGGATAATAAAAATCTCATATTAAACATACCAAATTCCATTAAGTAGCGATGGCGTTACTCATATCAGGGCAAGTCCTTCCAGTGAGTGACATGAAGCGATCTTGAAATCTCAAGAGGGCACTTTTCTATCAATTCACTCCCATCATAAGCTTCTTTCAGGAACACAGTACTCTTCGCCCCCTTATTAGTAATATGAAAGATCCCATGATTCTTCACCAGACATAGCAACAACCTACAAGGGAGTTGATACTCCCTATGGAAAGCATCCAACTTGTCCGACGTCAGCCTCTTCTTCATCATCAAACTCAAAAGCTCGTGAAGCACCGCCACGGCCCTCTTCCTCGCCTCGGGTGTCCCCGGCTCGACGCACCTAGCATTCAGGTACGGGGACGGGAACGCTAGCCTCTGCCACTTTTGCAACTCCTGGAGATGATGCACGTTCGGCCTGAACTCCGGAGCGAACTTGATCCTGAAAGCGAACGGCCCCGAAAAGTTGTCGTCTTTCGGAATGACCCTTGAAAAGCTCCCAAGATCCAACCTTTCTTCGCGGGCGGTGACCGCCAGCGAAGAATCCCAGCTCTCCAGGCAGAGAAACTCCCTTCCGTCTACGTTCTTAACAGAAAAAAAATCCGGATACTTCGAAACGAAGCACTTCTTCCAGTTCAGAGGCAGACCCATCTCTGACTCCACGAGCTCCACCTTCTCGACGGGGACCCGGTAGTCAATCGACAGCATGAGGAGCTTCCGCAGGTTATTGACTAGTACCGGTTCCATCAACTCCCTGACGAAAGGCTCCTCCTTTGCGATAGCTTCGGCCTTGGCGGTGAGGGATACAGAGATGGGGGAGCGGAAGGAGGCGCCGCCGCCGGAGACCCGGAAGACTGTGTGGTGCTTCTGGATGAGGGAGAGGAAGTTCCACTTCTGGACGAAGTCGACTTCTTTTTCGAGGTTGCGGAGGAGGAGGGGGCGGGTGCTTTGGGAGGAGATTAGGGCTTTGAGGCGGAGGAGAAGAGAGGGCTTCTTGTAGAGGTCCATGGCCTTGTCGAGGTCAGGGACCCGGTGGTAGGTCTTCTTCTTGGGACGGCGGTCGGTCTTGGAGGAGGAGGTGGACAAGGGAGAGGAGGAGCAAGGGGAAAGGAGTGAGGATTTGGGGAGGAGGAAAGAGGAGGGTTTTTAGGATATCGAATACATGGGTTTGTTCAGATTCTTCAGAACGAGGCTTCTCTTCTGCGGCTTAGAACGGCTCTAAATTAGCTTATGTGGACAAACCAGTTGACTACCGATACCGAAGTACATAAGAACACCAGCAAATTATTTGAGAGAAACTTGTCATTCTACAAGCATTAGTTAACAACATATTAAACCAATCAAAGTAAAGCTTGATAGGAAATGCAACACATTTCTGGATAATAAAAATCTCATATTAAACATACCAAATTCCATTAAGTAGCGATGGCGTTACTCATATCAGGGCAAGTCCTCCCAATGAGTGACATGAAGCGATCTTGAAATCTCAAGAGAGGGCACTTTTCTATCAATTCACTCCCATCATAAGCTTCCTTCAGGAACACAGTACTCCTCGCCCCCTTATTAGTAATATAAAAGATCCCATGATTCTTCACTAGACATAGCAACAACCTACAAGGGAGTTGATACTCCCTGTGGAAAGCATCTAACTTGTCCGACGTCAGCCTCTTCTCCATCATCAAACTCAAAAGCTAGTGAAGCACCGCCACGGCCCTCTTCCACGCCTCGGGTGTCCCCGGCTCGACGCGCCTAGAATTCAGGTACGGGGACGGGAACGCTAGCCTCTGCCACTTTTGCAACTTCTGGAGATAATGCACGTTCGGCCTGAACCCCGGAGCGAACTTGATCCTGAAAGCGAACGGCCCCGAAAAGTTGCCGTCTTTCAAAATGACCCTTGAAAAGTGTTTGCAAAAACAAGTCTTTTATTTCACAAACTTTAAAGAATAGTACAAGAGTACAATCAATTCTGAGAAAGTACAACTATAGGAATCCGATCTGAAGACGACCGCTTTATCCCTTGGACGATGTGAACTTTGAAGACGATAGCCTCTGAAGAATGCAGCAGCACTTGGACAAGAACTCCTGATCTCTGATGATAATATGATCCTCTATAATGAAGAACTTGAAACTCTATTTATAGAGTTCTAGAAATAACTATTTTGTAGTTATTCTGGATTGCGCACAATGGTTTGCGCTGGAGACAGACTGCGCAGACTGCAAACTGCGCTGACCACTGGACAGTTGCTCGATCATGGGCTAACCGTACTCAGACGCGTGGCATTGTTTGATTGAAATGCGCTTGGTCGTGTGCAGGCGGTTGCCACGTGACGAGCAATTGATGGCATGTAAGCCACATAATAAATATCAGTTATCTTCAACAAGTTTGATGGATTGCGCCACTTGAATAGCGCTAGCTTCAGACTGCGCTCAGATCTGATCGATAGATTGCGCTGGCATTGGAGAGTTGGACCGCGCTAGGGATTGGACAGTTGTTCTAGAAGGCGGCGCGGCACGAGAAACGAACAGACTCCTCGCTTTTCGAGCTGTCAGGCTATCAGAAGATCTGATCTTCTTGTCAGGTATTGATGGCATTGCCACGTCAGCCTAGCGCGCTTGGGCCTTGGCGCAGTTCACGCTAGCGCAATTGATTTGTCGCGCAGTCTGCCTGCAGCGCAGTTCAATGAAGAGTGCTCAATTTTAGATTTCTCTGTCTATTTGATGGATGCAACTTAATTTTTAGGACTCACAAGACCCCCTTCAAAGTTTTCAAAATTTGAAAATATTCAAAGTTTCGAAATACTTTGAATTTCAAATTTAAAATCAAGTTGCGCTCTGTCTGCACGTTTGGAGGAATTAGCTCCAACCTTTTCAGCGCAATCGGAGGTGACCGTTACAATTCTGTGAGAAACTATAAATAGTTTCTTCTCTCATTCTTTTAATCTTTACTTGCCTTCGATTTCTCAAGAGAAAGAAATTCCTCTCCTACTCCGACTTTTTCTTCCTCTTCTCATCATCAACATCAATGGCACCCAAGCGATCGGCCACTGAGAAGGGAAAGGCCCCTGCCGAATCTTCGACTCGTGTTGCACCACGAGTCTCTCGTCACGAGACGGATCACCCAGCTCTGCAAGGTGAATGACGAACCATGATCGAAACCCTTTTTAGGGTTTTTTGATGTTTTGAACTTTTATGCCTCTCTTTTTAGAGATTGATGGCATTCTCAACCACTTGCGCCACCCTGTTTAGGGTTTCGGCTGCATGTTCAACAGTTTTCATTTTTATGAAAACTGTATCTTTGCGCAATCGGTTGGAAAGCGCTGACAAAATGATCAGCGCAGTCCATCGATCTGCGCAATGATGCGCAATCTGATATTTTGCGCAAGTCAGTCATGCTAGCGCAAACTGATGTCTTGCGCAAGTCAGCTGGCACAATCTGATGTCTTGCGCATATTGGTTGTGCTGGCGCAATCTGATGTCTTGCGCACATTGGTTGTGCTGGCGCAATTTGATAGTTTATTTCACACAGTGCAATTTGATGAATTTATGAAAAGATTTTTGATTTTTTTTTTTGCATATACTGATCTTTGTCTCTTTATTTGATGCAGTTAACCTCAAAGAAGATCCCAACTACGAGGTTCTTGCAGGATCTCTATCTGAATCAACATTCAAGGAAGATCTCTCTCACGTCTCTTTTCCTCAATACGCTTTACCGTCAGCTCGGCAGGCTGTCCTGATTGCACAGAATAATGATACTTTATTGTGTCTGATGAATGGACAGTCTCTTCAAACTGCTGACACTGTGACCCATACGAAACCTTTGTTCTTGTTTGGTGAGGCTTTTCACAAGAATTCTCAGCCAAGGCCACGCATGGAACAGAGAATCTTCCAAAGGGGCGAGAAGACGATACTTCTGCCAGAGATCTCCAGATGTCTCCCTCTGTCTAGATATGCTTTTGCAAGCTATCCCAGAAGAATGGAATGGGACATAACTCCGTTGCAGCAGGCCCGAGTGGGTAATATCTGTGTTAAGAAGGGGCCAGATCATAAAGATATATTCTACAGTTCTTCTGAGCGACATAGCTCTCTACTCAGAGGATTAAAACCCGGTTGCATCCCGCCGGAAGATTCTTCTCTGCTGCTACCGGTAAGAACTCCAATATTCGCAAATGAGTTTGCGAAGGTGGAAGGGAGGTATCCGGATCAAGATCTGCGGTTGACAGGTCTTGTGAACCCGGACAATAAGAGGTGGATCTGTATAGCCAATTGGATATTAGTCCAATTTGAAGAATAGCTAAAAGAAATTGATTTGTATCAGGCAGTGTACGCCACTGTCTATGGCTTTCCCCCGAATCCACATCTATTCCTCGCGTTGGCGGAGAGATACAATTATAGGACTGGGACTTTTATGACGCCGCGCGGGGAAATTGGATTGCATGAGATGAAGTATATCTCAAATTTGCCGATGGGGGATGTCCCCTATGAAGAGTTTGTCCCGACAAATGATGAGTTGGACAGACTGCGGCAGGAGAATGCCCGTATGGTTGATGTTTTTGAAGAGCTACTCTGCCACTACAAGATTTTCTCTCTATACTACAAGAGTGGCACGGCCGGCACGTGCTATTCGACCAAGTGGTTACCATATCTTTTCCTCAACCATATTATTGAGAAGAAGACCAAAGAACATGAGAACTGCAATCCCAACTTCTTCAAACCGCTTAGCAATAGCGAGGTGATAGAGTTGATGGAGACGCACAATGAGATGGATATCAAGATTGAGGATGATCTTCAATATCCTCCTTTCAAAGAAGGAGACATCATAGAGAGCTTTATGAGGATGGGTTACAGACCCATGTCGAAGGAAGCCCAACTGGCAGGTTTCCTTACTTACTGGCTTCGACGATATGTCGTTCCTGGGGCCAGTGCAGTTGACCGCTTCCATCGCGGTGTACTGTTTGCTGCTGTCCGTCTAGTCTTCAGTTACCAGATGGATTTGTTGTCAGCAATGACATGCAGAATGAACGCCGGCCTCCGTCTCTTCGTTGATTCGATGATTCGAGAAAAAGGTGAAAAGGGACACTTTCCTCGGCTGGAACTGCCGTATACATATCTGTTCGGATGGCTGCTTTTACACCATCCTTCCTTAATGAACCCTGCTATGGGAGCGGTGAGTGGCAGTTTCCTGAGAAGATATTCTGGATGTAAGTGGATCTATACCACTTTGAAAGACTGCAGGCGAGTCTTGAACCTGGGCAAAAGATGGAACTTCTACTGTGTTCCGCCTCCAGCCGGTTACGAATATATGTCAACGAACCTCGTCGACTCAGTGAGAATGCAGCCTTTGGGCCGCACCACCTTCGACTGGCTGAGGACGATTCGGCCATCGCACCTAGTATACCGGTTCGAAGATGAATGCTATCTGGAACCTTATCTTCCAAGCCGTTTTGCACGCCAATTCGGCTACGACCAATTCCACGTAGGCAATGCCATAACATGCCTACAAGGAAAAGGTTATTTGATTGATGGAGCCCGGACTTGAGCCTATTACAATGCTCGTGACACGAAGACAACATTCTCGATGCCGACAAGGAGCGATCGTGGCCCCCGCATGCTGTATACTTATTCGATCTTTTATACGTCAGCAAACACTTTTGCTGAGAACTTCAATTTAACATACAACTTTGCGACGGTGACACGATTTAGAAAAGGAGCACATGTTTTGTTGCCTCCTGGTAATGATGAAGAGCACGAGCCGGCTGATGCACCTCTAGAAGCTTCAAGGGAAGCCAACTTCCCTGAAGAAGTCTACGAACCGCTGTGTGTTTCTCTGAAAGTTGTAAGATCTCCGATCAAGGAGAAGAAAGGAAGGCAGAAGAACCATCTTCTCCTGTCGTTAAGAAAAAGACTGTTGTAGACTCTTCGGAAAGGGTCACTACTCGATCGCAGTCTCGGCAACAGGCCGAGTCGGCTCAGAGAGGAGGTGACGACCCCAACTTCCACCCAAAGACAAACACATGCTGCAGACGTAGAGAGCCCGGAAGAACCTCTACGCAGAAAGAAAATAGCTTTCAGAAAGAAAGTGGCCACCCCTCCAAAAGCTATCCATACTTCTGCCCTGATAAGTGCTGCCCCCGGGGTTATGATGCCTTCTCCGACACCTGCTCCTGAGCCTCAACAGGTAACAGATACACAAGAAGGAGCTACCAGTGTAGAGATAAGGGACCAGGTCGCAGACACAAGGGAAGAGACTGCAGAAACAAAAGATGAGGCTGCAGAAGCGACTGTAACTCCGACCCCAATCAATGAGTCGGAATCATCTGTTGAAGTATTGCCATCTCCTACACTTGCAATGGAAGCTGCTCATCTTCCAGCTACACCAAGATCGCGTCGTGCTGAAGAAGATCGACTGATGATCGAGGCTCTGGATGACTGTGATTTCGGCTTCCATGACATAGATCCAGTTGATGCAAGTGATGATGAGGAAGCACAAGAGGAGGAGGCAGACGACGAAGAAACATCTGCGGAGGATGTTAATGACAATGAAGAGGATGCTGCTGTCCATACATCCCAGGAGAAGAATGTTGCTAATGAAGCAGCACCGGAAGAAGCTATTGTCCCCGATCAAAGAGGTATTGACTGATTTTAACAATCTTCATTTATAGATCAGATGACTGATGTTTTAACTTTTATTCATACAGAAATTCAACCTTCTCCGATTCTTCCGGTATGCACTGACATAGTGCAGATAGAGGCGATAGCCAGCGGCAGCCGTCATCTATCAGGCGGCTCTGAAGCGGGAAGTAGTCAGGCAGTAATGTCTGAAACTACTTCCGCGAGGCTCCAGCCTATTCCATCAAATAACAATATTGTCACTAGACCCAGTTTTGGTAAGCTTGCCTTCATTTTGATCTTTTTTTCTAATAGTCTTTAGTGACAGCACACTGATGATGTTTACTTTATTTCGCAGAAGAGCATCTAGGAGGGGCAACTAGCTCCACTATGGCTCCTTTATCAAAAGAGGCTGCAGCCCATGTTCAAGAAGCTGAACTTCTGCCTTCACAAACATCTGCTGCTGAAGCTTCTGTAGGAATAGCTGCTACACCTAGTGCAGTGGCTACCAATAAATTTATAGTTGGTTCTTTTACCAAATTCTTCTTCAGTTCCTTGGGACCTTTGGTAGAAAGGGTAATGGAGAAAGAGAATGTTGGTTTCATCACTGTCAGAAGTCCAACTTCTTATCTGATTGACGGCATTCGAGATCAAGGCGATGAAGCTCAGGCTGCTTACCTTGAACATGTACTGGATGAGCTGGAGGAATCAATCAAGATCTACAAAGATCTTAACCGAGGAGAGGTAGAGCCACTTGTGAATGCCGAGTTCGAAAGGATGACTCGAGAAGCTGAGGTGACAAAGGCAGATTTCAAGAAATTTTTGGACACTTTTACCACAAAATCTGCAGAATATGACTCTCAGATGGATATAATAGCGTCTGCTGCTGGGGAGAAAGAGAAGAAGGTTGCTGATCTGAAGGCAGAGTTCGCTCGACTTCAAGAGGAGTTGAGAATTGTTCAACTTGCTCGGAAGAAGAGTCCATTCAACATCAAGCTGCAGTTCAACAACTAGACATTCTGACCCATGAGAAGGATGAGTTTGTCAAATTTCATCAAGATGAAATCACTCGTCGACTAGTGACCTTGCCAACATTTGACGCTGAATATGGAATGACGGAAGCTAGAAGGCGGGTGCTGGATTCTCGTGAAGAACGACTTCAAACTTTGAAGCAGCAGATAGCTAATCTGATGACCCCACCGATTGAGTGAAAGAAAACTTCTTGTATTTTCTTCTTTGTGATATGTCTTTTTGTAATGTCTTTGATCTTGATTAATGAAAAGACACTATTTTTGTGGCTCTATTATTTGTTGCATATCCCATTACGGATATAAATAATAGCGATAGAAAATATATTCAGAGGTTCAGGACATAATATATTTCTTGATTTAGAAAATAATTATATTCATTATATCTGCTCAGAGGTAATGTGGACATGGCAGAATATAATTTTCTTTTTTGAATATCATTATTTCGGTAGACAACTTAATCAGAGGTCATAAAGACGTGACAAGTTGTTGATATGGATGAACGGATGCGTCGTCAGAATGTATGAACGAAATGAATCATCAGGATGAACGGATGAACCGTCGTATGACTGGGATGAACGGATGAACCGTCGGATGAATGGAATGAACGGGTGAACCGTCAAATGAATGGAATGAACGGGTGAACCGTCAAATGAATGGAATGAACGGGTGAACCGTCGCTTCGATTCGCGTAATCGACTGTTTCAAGAATCTCTGCCTATAAATAGAACAGAAATTTAGATGGAATGATCAATTTCACAAAATGTCGTCTGAAGATGCCTCCAAGAAGACTAAGATTGTCCCCAAGGTTGAAGAAGTCACGGAGGAGCGTCCAGCCGAGCCAAACCAGCCAAAAGCAAACGGAGGCGGGCGAAGGTTCGTCTGCACCCAAACTGCCACGGGATATCTTGGACTTCCTAGTTGACCCAGGGAAGACTGAAGAAGAGGAGGCCATGAGGATGGCCGCTTGCGCATTTCTGGTAAAATCGAGCAAGGATGTCCTCGGCTCTTTTGCCAACTATATTTTTGAAAAGGACGGTAGTGGTCCTCGTCCTATCTTTAAGAAGGACGATAGTGATTCTCGTCCTTGATATTATGTAACATCGTTTATAATGAAATAAAATCAAACCTTATTTATGAACTATCTGATCATATTTACAAGAAATCACTTTTACATTCATACATAATACTTTTTAAGGAACTTGCCATTGATGGGCATCACTGCAACTCGACCGTCCAGCTCTGTGAGTTGATAGGCTCCATTTGAGAAAACTTTACTTACGATATAAGGCCCTTCCTATTTTGCATCGAACTTGCCTTTGCTCATGTGAGTCATAGTCATGGGACGTCTGACTGTAAGAACGAGTTCTCCTTTCTGAAAGGCGCTGACTTTAACTTTGCGGTTAAAAGTCTTCGAGATACGGGCTTGATATAATTCTATGTGTTGTTGAGCCAATAGTCGTTTCTCATCGAGCGCCTCCAGTTCTTGAAGTCGAAGAAGATCATTGTTCTCCGTAGTAAGTTCATTAGCGATGGCAATCCTCAAGGAAGGAATTTGAAGTTCCAGAGGTAGAACTGCTTCACAACCGTACACCAGAGAGAAGGGTGTACAGCCTGTGGGGTTGCGTACCGTAGTACGGTAGGCCCATAGACATTCTCCAAGCCTTTTACTCCAGTTCCGTTTGTTAGTAGACACAAACTTCTTAAGGAGCTTGATAATAGTCTTGTTGAAGGCTTCAGCCAAGCCATTAGCAGCCGGTTTGTAAGCTGTAGAGGCGACATTATCAATCCGATGATCGTCACAGAACCTAGTGAACTTTTGACTGATGAACTGAGGTCCGTTGTCGTGAATGATTCGTCGAGGTACACCAACCCTATAGATAACATGGTGTTTGACGAAGTTGATAACGCTGCTGGTTTTGACTTCAGCCAAAGGTATAGCTTCGGCCCACTTGGAAAAATAATCCGTTATGGTTAGTATAAACCGATGTCCTTTAGAAGGAGGAGGATTGATAGGACCTATAATATCCATGCCCCAAGCTTCAAAATGCCAGGAAGCAGCATTCGGATGAAAGAATTCCGACGGTTGATGGATGAAATCTGCATGGATTTGACAAGCTCGACATTTCCTTGCATATTCAATGGCATCAGACACCATAGAGGGCCAATAGTAACCCATTCGTCGGATACGATCTTGCAGTTTAGGGCCAGATTGATATGCTCCGCAAACACCATCATGAGCTTCACGCAATACCTGTTTCGCTTCATCACCGGCAAGACAGCACAAGAGTAGGCCGTCATAAGTCCGTCGATAGAGAGTTTTGGTAGTATGATTGTAGTAGAGTCGAAGAGATCGTCGACGAATACTCGTAGCCTCCTTAGGATCTTCAGGAAGTATATCATGAACTACGAAGTCGATGAAAGGAGCTCTCCAATCTTCAATGATAACATTGACTTCGGCGAAGTTACTAAACTCAATGTTGCGATTATTTTCAATGCAGAACAACTCTCTGTTGGAAACAACGACCACTTGTTGTCTGCTGACGGGAATTGCTAAAATTGCTGCGAGATTAGCTAAAGCATCTGCCTCAGTATTACAATCTCGTCGAACATATTCAATGAATAAAGCCTTGAATGATGTAGCCATGTAAACTGCAGCTTCATGATAAGGCACTAGATCTTGATGGCGAACTTCGTATGTTCCTCTAACCTGATTGACAACCAGTTTAGAATCACCATAGACTTCAAGATATTCGACTCCCAACTGTTTTGCTAATTGAAGTCCAATGAGCAAGGCATTGTATTCAGCCACATTGTTAGAGCACGGCTGGTCTAAGGAATAAGCTCTTTGGATAGCTAATCCTTCTGGAGAGACTAGAACAATTCCAACTCCTGCGACAATAGTCCCATTGGATTCGATCCGGGATGCTCCGTCGAAGAACAGACGCCAGGTAGGAAATTCTTCAGAGATCATATTTGATTCCAATGTTTCATCTGGAATTTCATCATAAAGCTTAGATGTCTTCGGAACAGGATGAGCTGCTAAAAAGTCAGCCAGTGCTTGATCCTTAACAGACTTTTGTGGAACATAAACCATGTCGTACTGGACTAGCAGAATGACCCATGTAGCCAGTCGAGAATTGAGTGTGCTGGGCTTCTTCATCAATACCCGAAGAGGATTAACTCGGGAAATGACGTGAATGGTTTGGCCAATGATATAATGCCGAGTCTTTTGAACAACGAACATAAGAGCTAGACATTCTTTCTCAACCGGACTATAACGGTGTTCAGCACCGATCATAGTACGACTAAGATAGTAGATGGCTTGTTCATGGCCTTCTTTGTTCTTCTGGGCAAGTAAAGCACCCAGAGAATGATCCATAGCACGGACATACATTAAGAATGGTATGCCTGAGATTGGTGGCACCAAGACTGGTGGGTTCATCAAATATCGCTTTATATCATCAAATGCTTGTTGACATTCTTCGGTCCAAACGAAAGATACACCCTTTTTCATTAACTGAGTAAACGGTCTGCAACGTCCAGACAGATTTGAAATGAACCTCCTAATGTACGCAAGTCGACCTTGGAATCCTCGTAGCTCTTTTACGTTGCGTGGAGGACGCATCTCTTGAATGGCTTTGATCTTCTCGGGATCTACGTGTATACCGTTAGAGGTAATGACGAAGCCGACAAATTTACCACTAGAGACACCCAAGAATGACTTGGTGGTATTCATTTTCAACTGATGTTGGTGCATTAGATTGAAGATAGTTCTTAAATCTTGGATGTGATCTTCCTTCAGACGACTCTTGACAGCAATATCATCAACATAGCATTCGACAGTCTTACGAAGATCGAAAGATGGTGCTCATAGCTCGTTGGTAAGTTGCACCCGCATTCTTGAGACCAAATGGCATCACAGTGTAACAATAGACTCCGCGAGGGGTGCGGAAAGAAGTATGTTTTTCATCTTCAGGGTTCATCCGAATCTAATTGTAACCAGAAAATTCATCCATGAAGGATATCCTTTCAAACCCACAAGTATTGTCAATCATGACATCTGTAATAGGGAGAGGAAATTCATCCTTTGGACAAGCTTCATAAAGATCCCGAAAGTCAATATAAACTCGAACTTTGCCAGTTTTCTTCAAGACTGGGACAACGTTGGCTACCCAATCTGAATGTTGTTCTTCTCGAATAAAGCCACAAGCTATGAGCTTTTTGACTTCATCATCAATTGCGTCCATCATTTCCGGCTTGAATCGCCTTTGCTGCTGTTTGACTGGCTTTGCATTAGGCAAAATATTCAGTTTATTTAGCAACTTTGGGACCTAAACCTGGCATGTCTTCATAATTCCAAGCAAAGACATCAATGTATTCTCGAATAAGAAGAATTAATTCTTGCTTATCCGCCTCTGGAAGGTTCTTGTTGATAAATATTGGACGAGGTGACCCGCTTTCTCCTACGTCAATTTGAACCAATTGATCTTCGGTAGGAGGTTCTCGTTGTTCGAATCGGAGTTCCCATTGGGTATCCATTCGTCGAGCCCAAGGATCTGTTTCGAGATTTTCTTCGATATCTTCATCATAACCTTCCGGGAGTTCAGCGGAGACCATGTTAGAAGATACGATCAATCGATGAACTTGACCGATGCTGGTGTCAGAATCCCATGATCTAGAATCAGAAGAGTTGGAGCGCTCTTCACTATCGGATTCGGAGACTTTTGGATATAAGAACGGAGGTGAAGTATATCCAAGACCTCTTTTCGTCCTGCTATAGTACATCTCTGATTTCCCTTTTGGAACAACCGTACGAATAGGGGTTCGTCTGCCCTTACCGTAATTGAGGCCATTCTTGAAGTCATAACCCATCTTTCGGATGATGTCTTTTGATTGTTGACTATAACGACGAAGTTGGAGACGTCCCATATCGTTATTTTTGCTACCATCCGTATAGCTGAATTTTTGTTTTGGCCCTTTACTAAAAAGTATTGGACTCTCACCTCTCTTTCGAGAAGGGACAACAAAATATGAGTCGTCTGGATGTTCAAATAATACTTCCGTCTGAAGGGATTGTACGACTCCTATTGTAAATGACTGAAAGCTGTCTAGCATATCCAAATGGCATTTAGTATGATAAATGACATCAGTATACTGGAAAGTAGATGCTTTTTCATTGATTTGTACATCCATATTTACAACAGGACCTTTAGCCTTAGCCAGCTTGGTCAGATCGATTACAAAAGGAGGAACAGAAGAGGAAGGAGTTTTAGGCTTGTTGCGACGAAGGTCAATAACAAGCGGCTCAGAAGAGGTGAGCTCCCTTTTCTCCTTGTTTCGACGGAGGTCGATAACCAATGGCTCAGAAGAGGTGAGCTCCTTTTGATCTTTGTTACGACGTAAGTCGATAACCAGTGGCTCAGAAGAGGTGAGCTCCCTTTGATCTTGATTATCATCAGTTGATTGCTTCTGGACTGGCAGATGAATAGCTAGTGGTTTTGAGGATTGAGGATGAGAGACACACCCTTTGACAGGTATGATGAGAGTGTCACTAGGCACTGCTTCCTGCTCTTCTTCACCATCCATAGCCAAAACTACCTTCATAAACTCTTCTTTGTACATGCGAGCGTCGTTGCAATATGCTTCAACGCCTTTAAACGGGTAGAGATCCGCAACTTCTTTTTGAACTTCCCCTTTGTCATCAACGTATTTGAAGCATTGATGGAGAGTGGAAGGAACAATGTTGTGTTCATGAAGAAATGGTCTCCCCAGAAGAGCATTGTAGGAACAACCATGGTTATCTATAATGTAGAAGGTCACCTTCGTGCGAAGATTGCCAATTTGGAGTTTTAGGTGTATCTTGCCTAAAGGTTCACTTCTTCCCTGGTTGAATCCCAGGATGGTGGTAATAGTGCCGGAGAGGCTATGCACTGGAATCTTCAGAGCATCCAACATCGTCTTAGGCATGATGCTGAGTGCTGACCCTGGATCTATCAGAATACGATCGACCTTCATGGAGTCGACGTATCCTGTAAAGTAAAGAGGACGGTCATGTCGATTGTCTTCCATCAACATGTCATCTTGTGTGAAGGTTATGTTTGGAATTAATTCCAACACACTGTGACAGTGGAGACAAGAGACAGGTTCTGACTCAGGTTTCTTGAGAAGAGTTAGGCAAGTGTCTGCCTGCATCAAAGCCTCACTCAGTATTTCTCGAGTCTCTTTAGAGACGCATAAGAGCTCGAAGATAGACAGCCTAACGGTGTGTTGGCCAGTTGAGCCAATATGTCAAAGTTATATGGCTTTTCAAGTCCAGAGGAGGATGACTTCTTCAAAACCTTGTCGAAGCGGACTTGTTGTTTGCCTTTGTCAGCTGCTGCCGGTTTAGGAGGAATCGGTTCCAAAACCGGTAATGATGTAGAAGGGATGCTCTCTGTAGGGACAGGCTGCACTGGAACAGCTTCGGAGGACGAAGCAGGATCTTCCTGAATTTCGGGATGCTCCCGTATATAGGTTTTCCCTGATCTGGTGCCCAACATGATCTCTTCTTCAACTATGGGGTCAAAAGACATCATATTGCAGCTCTTTGTCTTGCACTTTGAGCGCTGCTTGGAGGAAGAAGGAACTTCAAAATCTTTAACAAGATCAGGATGGATCTACATAATCTCGCCATTATCAAGGGATAAGGGGACAAGACCTTCACTTTGTGGAGGAGGAAGATTCTCGATCTCAAGAGTGGCCCTGGGAATGGGGACGATGCCACTCTGCACTACTTGTGGCGGGAAGTCACCAAACTGTACAGAAATCATGTTGGCTGTAACAGTCTTTTCATCCTGTTGGAGAGTGATAACACCGACGTTGACCAACTCTTGAATCTTGCCTTTGAGCACATAACATGCCCGAGTAGGATGTCCTATGAACCTGTTATAAACACAGTACTTAGGGTGGTCAGTCTTACCGACTTCATCAGGCTTCTTCGGGTCAGGAAGTTACAATTTATTGCTCTTCAGTAAACAGTCGAAGATGCTCGTTGTGTCATTTTCATCAAAGGAGTACTCTACTTTTGAGCGAGGTTCCTTTGGTGGAGGTGCAGCAGGAGTAGAGGTAGACGTGGGTTGAGCCACGCTAACAGCCAAGGATTCCTTGTTCTTGAGGTTGATATTCAAGGTTTCTTTGTTCTTGCGGTTGTTCTGGCGATTACCGCTACCGGATGCAGAAGATTCATCTCGATCAGGATTAGACATATGTACCCCCAACTGTTTGAACTTTTCAGCACTCACTTCAGCTGCTTTAGCATTGACAATGAATGACGACCAATCCTGGAACTGTGTCGACCCCGTCCACATGCTGATGATAGGCAACAAGTTTGACTTACAAGTGTCTATCGTTGCAACAGATGGAGTTCCGGGAGGCATTTTGAGTGCTTCTCGGCGGAATCGTTCAATGAAACTCTCAGTCGTTTCATTATGTCTTTGCTTGATCTTTTCATTATGTCTTTGCTTGATCTTCCAGGATTCCTTGTTCTTGAGGTTGATATTCAAGGTTTCTTTGTTCTTGCGGTTGTTCTGGAGATTACCGCTACCGGATGCAGAAGATTCATCTCGATCAGGATTAGACATATGTACCCCCAACTGTTTGAACTTCTCAGCACTCACTTCAGCTGCTTTAGCATTGACAATGAATGACGGCCAATCCTGGAACTGTGTCGACCCCGTCCACATGCTGATGATAGGCAACAAGTTTGACTTACAAGTGTCTATCGTTACAACAGATGGGGTTCCGGGAGGCATTTTGAGTGCTTCTCGGCGGAATCGTTCAATGAAACTCTCAGTCGTTTCATTATGTCTTTGCTTGATCTTGTTGAGGGCAGATATAGTCATATCGTTGATACCCTCGTAGAATCGTTCCAGGAACATCTGCTTGAGCCCGGCAAAGGAAGTAATAGAGCCGTCAGGCAAGCTGCGGTACCAATCATATGTTGTACCGACTAAACAGCCGACGAAGACTCTGGTAAGAAGAGCATCACTTGGCTGGAGCTGGACAGTTATTACCTCGAAATGGTTAATGAACTGACTCGGAGAAGTGCTGCCGTCAAACAGCGTGAATGTAGGAATTTTGTACTTTGGAGGGAATGGGACTTCCTTCCATTCCACTGGATAAGGTTGTTTGATCCCCAACCTCTGTAGACCGTCTTTCTCTTTGAAGGCCTCGAACTGATTACGTAGCAGTTTTATAGCTTCATTAGCATCTCCTAAGGATGGAGAAGTAACAGGCTGGCTCACCGGGTTAGGAGGAGGAACAGCATGGTAAGCACTACCCCCAGCCCCTGAATGACTGGGTGTAACTTGAATAGGTATTGAGGCTAAGGGAGGGGATGGTACCCCCAGACCTGCATTGACAGGCACTGATGATGCTATAATCTCTGGATTAACAGCAGGTGCAGTCGGTGATACTGTATGTTGAGCTATGATAACAGTATGCATACTTGCGATCATTTCAGCCATGGTCTTCAATTTATCCTCCAGTGCAGTGATTCGTTGTTCTTGATTGGCCGAACTAGAAGCATCTGGATCTTCAGTGACTACATAGGCTGACACTTCTCTGGGCACAGTAGAAGACACTGTATGTTCAGAGCTTTCACTGTATGCATCATAATCAGAGAAAGAATCGTCCCCTGAATGAGAAACAGAGAAGTGACCAGAAGGATCTTGGAGAAGATCCCTGCGACCAGCTGTGTCTCGACTTCGAGATCGGGTGTGTCGGAATACTCCTTCAGATGATTCATGGAGTAAATCCAGATAACGTTGACTGGACTTACGAGGTTTGCTATGCTTTGAACACTTCCTACCCCCGGTGTCTCGGGAAGCCATGTTTACAGAGGCATAGGGCACCTCATCTTCGTCTTCGGACATTGGTTCAGAAGTTAAACGATCGAAGACAGATCGTTTGGTCGTCTGGCAACAACACTTAATAATCACCTTGTGATTACAATGGTGTTCCAATGGTTGGATTGCAGGTGTTGAGGAGTTGTTCCGCTTCGGCCTGAGGTGTTCCCGAAGGTTAGGAATATATTCTTTGACGACATTCGGAACATGATTCCGATTCTTCAGATGCTGTCCCGTGAGTATACAGAGAAGTACTCAACTCATTGGCGTAGGTATCAGGATTTTTCCTCCTGGAAGTTTGTTTTTGATGCAAGTTCGCTTTCGGCATTGATTGCTTGCGTTTCATAGAAACTGGTCTGTTGAGATAAGTCCGTAAATCAGCAAACTCTCCCCCAGGAGCTTCTGTCTGAGACACCAGCAATTTCCCCTGCTTTGATCGGGACATCCGAAGAGTTTGGAGATCTTGGAAGTGTGCTACTGGAGTAGGCAAAATGCCTCTCTGATCAACATTTGTCCCTTTAGCAGGGAAAGAAGAACTGTTTGGTGCCAAGGCACATTCAGATGAATCTTCTGAGGTAAAAACCGGAGAAGACTGAGAAAAGATCAAAGGGCCTTTTCCTTTAGTTTGTAAAAAAGGGTTGGCTAAAGAGCGTTTCCCTCTGTTCGACGGAGGAGGAATAGCCAAAAGACTACCCCCTGTGGGTTGCGCAGGAACAGAAGAAACAGCAACTTGCCCTCTGGAGATGATGATAGAGGGCTCCTTGGCCATAGAACCAGCAGGAGATGCAACCTGTGTTTTAGAAGAAGCAGCAAGTGAAGCATTGATTACAGAGGGCTTAGGTTGCGCTCTATTTGAAGGAATAGTGGATTGCGCAGGAGGGCCAGAGGTCGCCAACTGCGCCAGAGGGAGAGGGGTTTTGGACTTTGCCATAGCAGCATAAGTTGTAGATTGTGCTGTGGCAAGAGGAGCAGTATGCTGCGCATGTGCTGTAGGAGCTTTGGATTGCGCTTTGGCAGAGAGGGTGATGGGTTGCGCAGCAGCTGTAGGGGCTCTGGATTGCGCTTTGGCAGAAAGGGTGATGGGCTGCACAGCAGCAGAAGTGGCTACTGGCTTCCTGTCAGAAGAAACAACATATTGCGCAGAGGACTTTGGGATCCACTTTGAATGGACTTTGCTCTTGGCAGAAGTCACAGTGCGCCGAGGAGCCCTAGAATTGATCATCGTTTCGTAGGCAGTCTGGTTGACCTTCACAACCAGCGTCTTCTGTGTCTTTCCGATAGACGCAGCGTCACATTGAGTTGTCACTTCCTCGTCGGAGGAGAAAATCGTCCCCAGCAGAGTCTCCATTTTGTTTGCAAAAACAAAAATCTTTTATTTCACAAACTTTAAAGAATAGTACAAGAGTACAATGAATTCTGGAAAAGTACAACTATAGGAATCTGATCTGAAGACGATCGCTTTATCCCTTGGACGATGTAAACTTTGAAGACGATAGCCTCTAAAGAATGCAGCAGCACTTGGACAAGAACTCCTCATCTCTGATGATAATATGATCCTCTATAATGAAGAACTTGAAACTCTATTTATAGAGCTCTAGAAATAACTATTTTGTAGTTATTCTGGATTGCGCACAATGGTTTGCGCTGGAGACAGACTGCGCAGACTGCAAACTGCGCTAACCATTGGGCAGCTGCTCGATCGTGGGCTAACCGTACTCAGACGCGTGGCATTGTTTGATTGAAATGCGCTTGGTCGTGTGCAGGCGGTTGCCACGTGGCGAGCAATTGATGGCATGTAAGCCACATAATAAATATCAGTTGTCTTCAACAAGTTTGATGGATTGTGCCACTTGAATAGCGCTAGCTTCAGACTGCGCTCAGATCTGATCGATAGATTGCGCTGGCATTGGAGAGTTGGACCGTGCTAGGGTTTGGACAGCTGTCCTAGAAGGCGGCGCGGCACGAGAAACGAACAGACTCCTCGCTTTTCGGGCTGTCAGGCTGTCAGAAGATCTGATCTTCTTGTCAGGTACTGATGGCATTGCCACGTCAACCTAGCGCGCTCGGGCCTTGGCGCAGTTCAGGCTAGCGCAGTTGATTTGTCGTGCAGTCTGCCTGCAGCGCAGTTCATTGAAGAGTGCTCAATTTTAGATTTCTCTGTCTATTTGATGGATGCAACTTGATTTTTAGGACTCACAAAAAGCTCCCAAGTTCCAAACTTTCTTCGCGGGCAGTGATCGCCAGCGAAGAATCCCAGCTCTCCAGGCAGAGAAACTCCCTTCCGTCGACGTTCTTAACAGAGAAAAAATCTGGGTACTTCGAAACGAAGCACTTCTTCCAGTCCAGAGGCAGACCCATCTCCGACTCCACGAGCTCCACCTTCTCGACGGGGACCCGGCATTCAATCGACAGCATGAGGAGCTTCCGCAGGTTAATGACTAGTACCGGTTCCATCGACTCCCTGACGAAAGACTCCTCCATTGCGATAGCTTCGGCCTTGGCGGTGAGGGATACATAGATGGTGGAGCGGGAGGAGGCGCCGCCGCCGAAGACCCGGAAGACTGTGTGGTGCTTCTGGATGAGGGACAGGAAGTTCCACTTCTGGACGAAGCCGACTTCTTTTTCGAGGTCGCGGAGGAGGGGGCGGGTGCTGTGGAAGGAGATTAGGGCTTTGAGGCGGAGGAGAAGAGAGGGCTTCTTGTGGAGGTCCATGGCCTTGTCGAGGTCGGGGACCCGGTGGTAGGTCTTCTTCTTGGGGCGGCGGTCGGGCTTGGAGGAGTAGGTGGACATGGGAGAGGAGGAGGGGTGGAAAGGAGTGAGGATTTGGGGAGGAGGAAAGAGGAGGGTTTTGAGGAGATCGAATACATGGTTTTGTTGAGATTCTTCAGAACGAGGCTTCTCTACTGCGGCTTAGAACCGGCTCTAAATTAGCCAATGTGGATAAACCAGTTGACTACCGATACTGAAGTACATAAGAACACCAGCAAATTATTTGAGAGAAACTTGTCATTCTACAAGCATTAGTTAACAACATATTAAACCAATCAAAGTAAAGCTTGATAGGAAATGCAACACATTTCTGGATAATAAAAATCTCATATTAAACATACCAAATTCCATTAAGTAGCAATGGCGTTACTCATATCAGGGCAAGTCCTTCCAATGAGAGACATGAAGCGATCTTGAAATCTCAAGAGAGGGCACTTTTCTATCAATTCACTCCCATCATAAGCTTCCTTCAGGAACACAGTACTCCTCGCCCCCTTATTAGTAATATAAAAGATCCCATGATTCTTTACCAGACATAGCAACATCCTACAAGGGAGTTGATACTCCCTGTGGAAAGCATCCAACTTGTCCGACGTCAGCCTCTTCTCCATCATCAAACTCAAAAGCTCGTGAAGCACCGCCACGGCCCTCTTCCTCGCCTCGGGTGTCTCCGGCCCGACGCGCCTATCATTCAGGTACGGGGACGGGAACGCTAGCCTCTGCCACTTTTGCAACTCCTGGAGATAATGCACGTTCGGCTTGAACCCCGGAGCGAACTTGATCCTGAAAGCGAACGGCCCCGAAAAGTTGCCGTCTTTCGAAAGGACCCTTGAAAAGCTCCCAAGATCCAACCTTTCTTCGCGGGCAGTGACCGCCAGCGAAGAATCCCAGCTCTCCAGGCAGAGAAACTCCCTTCCGTCGACGTTCTTAACAGAGAAAAAATCCGGGTACTTCGAAACGAAGCACTTCTTCCAGTTCAGAGGCAGACCCATCTCCGACTCCACGAGCTCCACCTTCTCGACGGGGACCCGGCAGTCAATCGACAGCATGAGGAGCTTCCGCAAGTTATTGACTAGTACCGGTTCCATCGACTCCCTGACGAAAGGCTCCTCCTTTGCGATAGCTTCGGTCTTGGCGGTGAGAGATACAAAGATGGGGGAGCGGGAGGAGGGGCCGCCGCTGGAGACCCGGAAGACTGTGTGGTGCTTCTGGATGAGGGAGAAGAAGTTCCACTTCTGGACGAAGCCGACTTCTTTTTCGAGGTCGCAGAGGAGGAGGGGGCGGGTGCTGTGGGAGGAGATTAGGGCTTTGAGGCGGAGGAGAAGAGAGGGCTTCTTGTGGAGGTCCATGGCCTTGTCGAGGTCGGGGACCCGGTGGTAGGCCTTCTTCTTGGGCCGGCGGTCGGGCTTGGAGTAGGTGGACATGGGAGAGGAGAAGCGGGGGGAGAGGAGTGAGGATTTGGGGAGGAAGAAAGAGGAGGGTTTTGAGGAGATCGAATACATGGTTTTGTTGAGATTCTTCGGAACGAGGCTTCTCTACTGCGGCCTAGAACCGGCTCTAAATTAGCTAATTCTAAAGTTACATACACATTTTTTGGTATGTTCAAGTTGTATAAAGTTACATACACATTTTTTGGTATTTCTATGAAGTGCTAGTTCGGCCTTGTATTGATTCCAACAATGGTGCTGCATCTAACAGTTGATAAAATGTTAATTTGGCCATCATTCAACACATTTTGATCTTTCTATAAAGATGGTGTTGCATTCAACACACTACAAATTGCATATACTTCCTCTAGGATACATTGCTGCATATGCATACCGCATCAATGAGCATTATGAGATAATAAGGCATGTTCACTGAACAATTTTTTACAAAAATGAAGCCAAGACTTACCTACTCGGCTTCCGATGTCGTACACGATGAACATTTTTACAGGATGAAAGTGGCAAAGCTCCATGGCCTGATTAGTCGAAGCAACTATTTAACCATCAGCCTTCAAAGTTCAAAAGAATTTCTGACCTGCTAGATCACATCATGTTGCAGCAATGCAAAGAATCAATCCGAGGCCATTTTACACCGGTTTTGGCAGTCTGAAATTGAATACGATTGCTCTTATAAAATTACAACACTGCCTCCTGCCCTTTCCAACTGACTACAGTATAATTAGCACCACCACCTGGTAATGCATGATTTTGTATCAACCACAGTGACCTAACCCTGCAGAAACAAAATAACCAGAACACAACTGGTTATAACTTCAGAATATTCTAAAGTAATACAATTGCCATTTCACCTTTTTAAGTTAGAAAGATGACAGCATGGTCTATGTAATAAATTCTCATGCACATCACAAGTGAGCAAATCACGGGCACCACTTGGAGGTTAACGCCTACCAAGGCAGAAATACAGATATCACATACGTCTACCGAGTGAAACCTGGCAGGAGTCACAGGAGGAGTCTTTTACCTATGGTAATGCACCCTACAGAAGAGTAGATAAAGAAATTCCTTACCCCCAACATGGTAATGATCCAGTTTCACAATTCTGGCAGTTAACTTGTGACGTGGTGTACCATCAAATCATACATCTAGCTCACCTGCATATTGACAGATATGTAGATGTTTATAACATGGATACCATCTACATGAATACATAAAGACAAGAATCTACGGAAATGTGCATAACCTTAATTGAAATTTTGATCCTTGCAGAAAATGAAATACAGGGAACCTTTTAAGTTAAGGAGTAAGAACAACATTTTAAGGAAAAAGGACAACTGATGACAAACATGTAGTTTAGCCATTAAAATATTGCCTACCACTACATGGTCATGAATATATGGTCACCAAAACATCTAAAAGTCCAAAAACATGTCAATTATAAATATCACTACTTGATAGATTTTCAATCACATTCTATACAAGCAACAATAACAAGTGTTGTCTGCTCTAGGCATCTCTTCTTAGTTTTATGTGTCATATCTCTTTATAATACAGTATTTGCATGTTTAATAATTCAAGTATCTATAATGCTCAAGAACCAGAATACTGATGGAGAAAAAGGTGGACAGTGATAAAAATATGGCTACCAAAATCAAACAAGACTTACCTGGGTTAGTCAACTGAACTTAAGGAAGAACTAATTGGAGCCCATGTTTCCATGCAGTGACTCATATTCCAGTTGATGAATAGCATGTGAAGTCTGGATAGGATACAGAATTACAGATACAATCAGATAACATGGAAGAACACTAATGAAAGAAAAAGCCAAAGAACTACGGAATTGTATACATGAAATGGAACGAAAGAATCAATGTACTGCAACAATGCGACCCCAGCCCTCGCTCAATAACAACAACAACAACAACAACAAAAGCCTTCATCCCAAATTATTGGGGTGGCTCTATGAATTCACTTATCATTATTCTTCTCCATTACTAACAACAAAATGAACAACCCTTTTATCCCAAGGTTCGATCGGTTACCTGAATGCAGTTACTCCAACGTCTATATTGGTGGTCACATCAATTATTGGCAAATCCCATATTCTTCTAACAGCTTATTCTGTTTTCAGTGTGATTTACCCACCTCCTAGTAGAGCATCTTCAATTAAAATCTGATCACCCACATCCAATGATCTCCATTCAAATGTCCAATCATCTCAAACAATTGATCATATCCTCGACTGAAGTTATCACTAACCTCCCAAAGTTCTCCTCTCATTTTGCCACTCTTCCATCTTACCATTCTCATTTCAGCTATTCAAAGACTTTGAACTACGTCTCCTGGACATAAATACATCACGATACGGACAAAAGGACATGGACACAAGACTAGTTTTGGTGTGTCCTAGTTTAAATTGTACTGTATGTCACGTCCGCAACATGTCCCACGCGGACACTGAAATTTGGAGTGCCCATCTTGCTTGGTTGTTTCTAAGTCTTTATTCGACTTGCCAACATTTTGATTCATAAAGCATGATACCAACAGTTGATCCTTAGAACCGGCTCTAAATTAGCTTATGTAGACAAACCAGTTGACTACCGATACCGAAGTACATAAGAACACCAACAAATTATTTGAGAGAAACTTGTCATTCTCCAAGCATTAGTTAACAACATATTAAACCAATCAAAGTAAAGCTTGATAGGAAATGCAACAAATTTCTGGATAATAAAAATCTCATATTAAACATACCAAATTCCATTATGTAGCGATGGCGTTACTCATATCAAGGCAAGTCCTCCCAATGAGTGACATGAAACGATCTTGAAATCTCAAGAGAGGGCACTTTTCTATCAATTCAATCCCATCATAAGCTTCCTTCAGGAACACAGTACTCCTCGCCCCCTTATTAGTAATATAAAAGATCCTATGATTCTTCACTAGACATAACAACAACCGACAAGGGAGTTGATACACCCTGTGGAAAGCATCCAACTTGTCCGACGTCAGCCTCTTCTCCATCATCAAACTCAAAAGCTCGTGAAGCACCGCCACGGCCCTCTTCCTCGCCTCGGGTGTCCCCGGCTCGACGCTCCTAGCATTCAGGTACGGGAACGGAAACGCTAGCCTCTGCCACTTTTACAACTCCTGGAGATAATGCACGTTCGGCCTGAACCCCGGAGCGAACTTGATCCTGAAAGCGAACGGCCCCGAAAAGTTGCCGTCTTTCGAAATGACCCTTGAAAAGCTCCCAAGATCCAACCTTTCTTCGCGGGCGGTGACCGCCAGCGAAGAATTCCAGCTCTCCAGGAAGAGAAACTCCCTTCCGTCGACGTTCTTAACAGAGAAAAAATCCGGGTACTTCGAAACGAAGCACTTCTTCCAGTTCAGAGGCAGACCCATCTCCGACTCCACGAGCTCCACCTTCTCGACGGAAACCCGACAGTCAATCGACAGCATGAGGACCTTCCGTAGGTTATTGACTAGTACCGGTTCCATCGACTCCCTGACGAAAGGCTCCTCCTTTGCGATAGCTTCGGCCTTGGCGGTGAGGGATACAGAGATGGAGGAGCGGAAGGAGACGCCGCCGCCGGAGACCCGGAAGACTGTGTGGTGCTTCTGGATGAGGGAGAGGAAGTTCCACTTCTGGACGAAATCGACTTCTTTTTCGAGGTCGCAGAGGAGGAGGGGGCGGGTGCTTTGGGAGGAGATTAGGGCTTTGAGACGGAGGAGAAGAGAGGGCTTCTTGTAGAGGTCCATGGCCTTGTCGAGGTCGGGGACCCGGTGGAAGGTCTTCTTCTTGGGGCGGCGGTCGGGCTTGGAGGAGTAGGTGGACATGGGAGAGGAGGAGCGGGGGGAAGGAGCGAGGATTTGGGGAGGAGGAAAGAGGTGGATTTTGAGGAGATCGAATACATGGTTTTGTTGAGATTCTTCAGAACGAGGCTTCTCTACTACGGCTTAGAACCGACTCTAAATTAGCTTATGTAGACAAACCAGTTGACTACCGATACCGAAGTACATAAGAACACCAGCAAATTATTTGAGAGAAACTTGTCATTCTACAAGCATTAGTTAACAACATATTAAACCAATCAATGTAAAGCTTGATAGGAAATGCAACACATTTCTGGATAATAAAAAACTCATATTAAACATACCAAATTCCATTAAGTAGCGATGGCGTTACTCATATCAGGGAAAGTCCTCCCAATGAGTGACATGAAGCGATCTTGAAATCTCAAGAGAGGGCACTTTTCTATCAATTCACTCCCATCGTAAGCTTCCTTCAGGAACACAGTACTCCTCGCCCCCTTATTAGTAATATAAAAGATCCCATGATTCTTCACCAGACATAGCAACAACCTACAAGGGAGTTGATACTCCCTGTGGAAAGCATCCAACTTGTCCGACGTCAGCCTCTTCTCTGTAATGCCCCGCTCCGCATCGGTGCATTACGATGAGTCGTTGACTCGAAGAGTTGCGTTGACCCGATAAGGTATCGATGCGAATCGATGCAAGTGTTGCGTTGGCCAAAGGTAAGCTTTGAGTCGGTTGGAATCTATGAATCGAATCGATGCAAAGAGTAAGTCCCGCTTGAGCAAGTGCTGATTTTAGTTGATCTGGTGTGCAGGCTATGCTTCTACGCTGGACGATAAGAGGTCGGCATTTTGCCTTATGCAATGAAGTGTCCGCAAAACCAAATCGTGGCCTTGCAACGGATTGTGGCATGGGCACGATAGGCCAAATCAACCGAGTAGAGCAAAGGAATGGCTAAGTCCGGGAGTTAGCTATGCGATCGAGTTATGGAAGCGAGACGCTTCAATCGGCGAGGCGGCAAGGCGTATCGGCTTAAGGTGGACGGGTTCTTGACTCTCTCTCCCTATTCCTTCACGTCTAATAAAATATGTTATGGTACGCATAAGATGTTATTGAGTTAGCGAGCGTGGCTCGGCGAGTAAGTGTCTAAAATATGCGTTGAACACTAAGATAGAACATTGAACAATCGAACAATTGAAGCGACGTGCATCGAGTGCACGAGTCGCGGTAGGGCAATGATGGTAGAACATTGAAAGACAATATCGAGATGTGCATCATGTGCACGGCTCCGAGAACATTGAACTCTAGGCGTAGAACATTGATTATGGTGCTGAGCGTGCCTTTGCGCACTTAAGCTACGAAATGACTAAGTAAATACGGAGTAGGCTATGCGAATAACATTATGAACGAGACGCGTGATTATGAGTACGAGACGACAAAGCCGTTGGGCGTCGTGCATCAATATGGATGTGTTGGGACATAACGCCGACGGAGCTCCCCATATGAATGGTGGATTATGTTTATGGCACGGAAAACCGTTTATGGCACGGGAAACCGTTTATGTGCGACACTATGTTTATGGAATACGAGATCGGTTGGTATGCTATGGATTGTATGATATGGAACGTATTGCATGGTCAATGGACTCGGATTGCCCGTGCACGGGTGCGGCTTCCCTCGAACGGTTACGCCGGGGCGCCGGGACCGTTCGGCCTAGGAGGGAATTATGTGTGGTATTTATGGTGCACAACATTCGGACGGATTGCGACCGTCCAGTGCTGTGATAAGCTATGATATCCGTAAGTTTGGGATCCTTCGGATACTGGGCTAGCAACCCGTATCGAAGCGATTGTAGGCTTACACATATGAGATGCCAAGTCCATTACGGTGCGACACACCGTGACCTTCATATAGTTAGGGCCGGTGGGCTGAGATGAGAGCTGGGTGCAGGCGCAGGGCCTGCCACCCATTATGCATAAGTTTACGTTTATGGATTGGTCGGTTGTACGAATCGTATGTTTGCTTATGTTAAGTTCTAACCACTGCAGGCTAAGGAAAATGGGACGGCATGAGCACGAACACTATGTTTACGTTTATGTTATGGCTAACTGTATCTACTGCAGGAACACGGCGTGGGACACATTTATGAATATGTGCTATGTTAAGTTTTGCCATGAAACTGATCCTAAGGCTAAATAGAAAGACCACAAAGTAATATGCATGCTCACTAAATGAATAAGTGTTTGGTTTGGGTGCGAGCGGGTCTTGATCAGTGCGAAGCGAGGACGAAAGCACTAAACCTCCACTAGTTTATGTGCAGGTTCAGGTTATGATCAGCTCGGGGCGGAGCTTGGCTTGGACGTGCCGAGGCATGGAGTCCTTGGCGTTCAAGAGGAGCTTCCGCATATGCGTTCGGATTTGCGACATGGAGATGTTCGGCCGAGGACTACTTGGTGGCTATATAGAGGCATAATGTATGGAACAATGTAATCCTTTGTGAGCTAAGAGGGATCATGAGCGTTGTAGGCAATTGGCATTTTATGTTGGGCTATTCAGAGCCTTTGTAACCTTCAGTTCAATATGAATAAAAGAGATTCTTATGTTTCACTTGTTTTCTTCCGCTGCTTATGTTATCGATTTGAGATAGTTCTATGTGAACCTGTTATCTTGCCTTGCACGAGCGCAACTCCAGGCTCGTGCGGCATCACGCCCCAGCGATGACGATGATTCGGGTAAAATCTAGCGAGGACGAGCGATTTCCCGGGTCGGGGCGTGACAAGTTGGTATCAGAGCGATTCCATCCTTTGGACCGTGCGTGAATCTCTTTGACCCTCAGTTGCTTCGATATCGAAATTCAGTTGACTCTAAGTTGTTTCCGCAACCGCATGGCTCATGGATCTGCTCGACGCTACATTGGATGTTCCATACAATAAGTCTATATTAAGTTGCATACGTCTGCCACAAGTATGTCGTGACTATTACGTGATCTCCGGGTGCCATCGGAGAGTGTTGGTTGCACAAGGTGCAACGGGTTATGGGATGTTGATTGCACGAAGTGCAACGAATATGGTGATGTTGGTTGCATGAAGTGCGAGGAGTTATGTATTGTTGGTCGCACGCAGTGCGAGGAGTTATGTATTGGCGGTCGCACGAAGTGCGAGAGATATGTGTCGTTGGTTGCACGAAGTGCAACGGGTCGATATGTGAGGCGATACGTATTATGTGGTTAGGCGAATGGTTATGTGTTATCGGTTGCACGGAGTGCAGCAAGTCGTGGATCGTTCGTTGCATCAGCGCAACGAGTCGGTACGGTATGATGTGCGTAGTATGGCTATGCGGATGGATAGCGATATGTTGTGCGAGATTGAGTAAAGACCTTAAGTATCGAGACTAAGTTGCTGCACGAGCTGCAACGAGCGAGATTCGAAGATCGCGGATGCGATTGTACGAGTTGAGTTGGTCGCTAAGTCGAGTTGTGTGGGCGAACGTTATGTTGGCCGTATGTCGCGTTGAGCTTTGAATAAACGAATGTTACGGGTGGGATCGATGATGATCGCCATGGTACGGTTAGATTGAATGTATGTCAAACTTGAGCTAACGTTAGAGCTGGGATCGGAAGGATCGCCATACGGGACGGTTAAGTTGAAATAGATGTCGGACCTATGCGAAGTGTGATGTTGAGTAATGACTCGATTCCGAGTGGTATATGCAATACCAATTATGCGAGCAAGTATAGCGAAGTATTATGTCGATAACGATAGGCTCGATCCTGAGTGGTATATGGGATACCACTTAGCGATATCTATGTTAAGCCGGTTGGTGACTTGCGATAGATTTCGTCGAAACGATTATGATGTTACGATATGTTGTCCTCAACGGACGGAGTAGTACCGAGACTCAAGTGAGAATGACTCGATAGAAGTCGATGCTAGTACGCTTCGCTTAATTAAGTTGAACGAGTATGTGCGAAGTCATACCTATGGATGATACGTCGGACGAGGATTCGCTAAGTAAAAGTCGAACGATAGGCCGAGCATAGCGAACGAATGTTACGTTGAGGAAATAGTCGACCCGGTCGAACTTATGGTGAGTTAGTGCGGAGACTTCTTCGGAACGTGTTGAGTAAGTACGGAGAAATTGTGCGAATGAATTTGGGTTAACGCGATGAATCGGTAGCACGATTGGAAGTGCGAGTTAGGGATATGAGAATGGATATATGAAATTGAAAATTATGTCGCGATGATGTTAAGTAGTTACAACCGAATGGATCTTGATAAGTGCGAGACTTGATTCGTATTCGAGTTCGGATAATGGCAATGATTGCAACGGGTTTGAGCTTATGAGAAAGGAAGATGTTCAAGTTATGCATATCGACGATGGTATTGAGGCGTATCAAAGACGATATGCAATAACTCGGGGATACTCTGATCAAATGAACGAAAATTGTGTTGAGCATTGTTGTTGGATGAATAAGATGCAAGTTAAGTTGATGTAGGTTCGGATGATAACGGTAGGAATGCTTCGAGACATTGAGAGTGGATGTATGTTACTCGGAAGAAAACGAGAGTGTTTGGATTTTTCGCGGATCACCACTATGTTGACATTCTTGTCTTGAGCGAGCGCAACACCAGCCTCGCACATGCGTCACATCAAAATTAGAACGATCATTCCGCGTGAGCACTGGTATGGTGATTCATCCAGTGGGGATGATCGAACTTGCAAGGCGTGGCAATTTGGATATGGATTTGTGGTTTGATGCGAAGGTGGAATTGAGGATTGTGCGATATTGTCAACGGCAAGTGCCTAAGCGACTCGAGTAGTAACGGCGCATCAGTTGCACGAGAGTAGACAAATTATGGATTTGTAGGTCGGATTGGGTAAGAGTCGAATAGAAAATGTCGGGAATTGATTTGGCTCCACGATAGGATATAGCATGGTTCGTTGTAACTGTCCCTCGTTGATGATCTTCAATTATCGAGCGTAGTTTCGGGGCAGATGACCCTAGAAGACTTGACCGCCAAATCAAGTAAATGTTGAAGTCCCATAGGATGACCCTAAAGAAGTCGCGTAAGGAATTTATCGAGGATAAGGAATGATCGAGTATATATCGAGGAACGTGCTTAGCGTAGTGACGCGGTAAGGCGATTGCAAGGATTCTGCAATGCGCGAGAGTGACATATAGTAGAATGACCCTAAGAGTTGTGTCGTAGATCGGTTTGAAACAACGGCTAGGTGATGTGTATTGAGCGCACGATCTATGTTACGAAACGAACTAGTCGGAATTGAATCGAAGTTTGAGTAAAGGATTTGTATTCGGTCGAGAATCAGGGATGAGTGTATCGTAAGAGACCTTGGGTCGGAAAGATTGTTGCCTTTGAGCATCGTAGACTCAAGTTGACCTCTGTGTCGGAAGAGTGCGAGCATGATGTCTGGATAAGTTACCTAGCGGGGGTAGCCCCAGACGCAACGTATGGATAGAGCGAGAGAATGTGGATCACGTATGGATAGTTGCGTCGAAACTTAGTACGGATTGTAGACAAAAGAATTTGTGACATGTTGACATAGTCCATGTTGTTAAGGCTAAATGTTATGAATGATCGGATGAAAGACTTGAGTTGTGCGAGAGATAGAAAACGGTTGGGCGAATAGGCGTTGCGGAAGCTCGTTGCGATCGGATGCGCAATGACTTATGCAATGCATGCGTTAGGTGGCCGGCGAGAAACTTATGAGATCGAAGTACGGATTTGAATTAAGTTATGTGTAAGATGTTGGAAGATGATCGCATGTTATGGGATGATGCATACGAAGAGTATTTTGGAAATAGGCGCTAAGATATGACTAAGTCGAGTACGGACCGATGGATGCTTGAGGATTTAAGTTAAGCTTGTTAGTTGTCCCGATATCCTACAACTGAGCTTGGCTGAAATGCATATATTGGTGGGACGCCTAAAATATGTGTATGATCCAGACTGAGTTGTATGATTCAACGATAGTAGCACGAGATCATGAAGCGATCTGCGCGAGGCACTTGGATTAAGTGTTGGTTTCGGTTCGAGGACGAACCTGATTTTGAGTGGTATATTATGTAATGTCCCGCTCCGCATCGGTGCATTACGATGAGTCGTTGACTCGAAGAGTTGCGTTGACCCGATAAGGTATCGATGCGAATCGATGCAAGTGTTGCGTTGGCCAAAGGTAAGCTTTGAGTCGGTTGGAATCTATGAATCGAATCGATGCAAAGAGTAAGTCCCGCTTGAGCAAGTGCTGATTTTAGTTGATCTGGTGTGCAGGCTATGCTTCTACGCTGGACGATAAGAGGTCGACATTTTGCCTTATGCAATGAAGTGTCCGCAAAACTAAATCGTGGCCTTGCAACGGATTGTGGCATGGGCACGATAGGCCAAATCAACCGAGTAGAGCAAAGGAATGGCTAAGTCCGGGAGTTAGCTATGCGATCGAGTTATGGAAGCGAGACGCTTCAATCGGCGAGGCGGCAAGGCGTATCGGCTTAAGGTGGGCGGGTTCTTGACTCTCTCTCCCTATTCCTTCACGTCTAATAAAATATGTTATGGTACGCATAAGATGTTATTGAGTTAGCGAGCGTGGCTCGGCGAGTAAGTGTCTAAAATATGCGTTGAACACTAAGATAGAACATTGAACAATCGAACAATTGAAGCGACGTGCATCGAGTGCACGAGTCGCGGTAGGGCAATGATGGTAGAACATTGAAAGACAATATCGAGATGTGCATCATGTGCACGGCTCCGAGAACATTGAACTCTAGGCGTAGAACATTGATTATGGTGCTGAGCGTGCCTTTGCGCACTTAAGCTACGAAATGACTAAGTAAATACGGAGTAGGCTATGCGAATAACATTATGAACGAGACGCGTGATTATGAGTACGAGACGACAAAGCCGTTGGGCGTCGTGCATCAATATGGATGTGTTGGGGCATAACGCCGACGGAGCTCCCCATATGAATGGTGGATTATGTTTATGGCACGGAAAACCGTTTATGGCACGGAAAACCGTTTATGTGCGACACTATGTTTATGGAATACGAGATCGGTTGGTATGCTATGGATTGTATGATATGGAACGTATTGCATGGTCAATGGACTCGGATTGCCCGTGCACGGGTGCGGCTTCCCTCGAACGGTTACGCCGGGGCGCCGGGACCGTTCGGCCTAGGAGGGAATTATGTGTGGTATTTATGGTGCACAACATTCGGACGGATTGCGACCGTCCAGTGCTGTGATAAGCTATGATATCCGTAAGTTTGGGATCCTTCGGATACTGGGCTAGCAACCCGTATCGAAGCGATTGTAGGCTTACACATATGAGATGCCAAGTCCATTACGGTGCGACACACCGTGACCTTCATATAGTTAGGGCCGGTGGGCTGAGATGAGAGCTGGGTGCAGGCGCAGGGCCTGCCACCCATTATGCATAAGTTTACGTTTATGGATTGGTCGGTTGTACGAATCGTATGTTTGCTTATGTTAAGTTCTAACCACTGCAGGCTAAGGAAAATGGGACGGCATGAGCACGAACACTATGTTTACGTTTATGTTATGGCTAACTGTATCTACTGCAGGAACACGGCGTGGGACACATTTATGAATATGTGCTATGTTAAGTTTTGCCATGAAACTGATCCTAAGGCTAAATAGAAAGACCACAAAGTAATATGCATGCTCACTAAATGAATAAGTGTTTGGTTTGGGTGCGAGCGGGTCTTGATCAGTGCGAAGCGAGGACGAAAGCACTAAACCTCCACTAGTTTATGTGCAGGTTCAGGTTATGATCAGCTCGGGGCGGAGCTTGGCTTGGACGTGCCGAGGCATGGAGTCCTTGGCGTTCAAGAGGAGCTTCCGCATATGCGTTCGGACTTGCGACATGGAGATGTTCGGCCGAGGACTACTTGGTGGCTATATAGAGGCATAATGTATGGAACAATGTAATCCTTTGTGAGCTAAGAGGGATCATGAGCGTTGTAGCCGATTGGCATTTTATGTTGGGCTATTCAGAGCCTTTGTAACCTTCAGTTCAATATGAATAAAAGAGATTCTTATGTTTCACTAGTTTTCTTCCGCTGCTTATGTTATCGATTTGAGATAGTTCTATGTGAACCTGTTATCTTGCCTTGCACGAGCGCAACTCCAGGCTCGTGCGGCATCACGCCCCAGCGATGACGATGATTCGGGTAAAATCTAAAGTTACATACACATTTTTTGGTATGTTCAATTTGTATAATTACATACACATTTTTTGGTATTTCTATGAAGTGCTAGTTCGGCCTTGTATTGATTCCAACAATGGTGTTGCATCTAACAGTTGATGAAATGTTATTTTGGCCATCATTCAACACATTTTGATCTTTCTATAAAGATGGTGCTGCATTCAACATACTACAAATTGCATATACTTCCTCTAGGATACATTGCTGCATATGCATACCGCATCAATGAGCATTATGAGATAATAAGGCATGTTCACTAAACAATTTTTTTACAAAAATTAAGCCAAGACTTACCTACTCGGCTTCCGATGTCGTACACGATGAACATTTTTACAGGATGAAATCACAAATTGCACACTTAGGCACACAATTCTTGGAGAGAAGGAAGCATGTCCCTTCAACATTATATAGAAAGTGGCAAACCTCCATGGCCTGATTAGTCGAAGCAACTATTTAACCATCAGCCTTCAAAGTTCAAAAGAATTTCTGACCTGCTAGATCACATCATGCTGCAGCAATGCAAAGAATCAATCCGAGGCCATTTTACACAGGTTTTGGCAGTCTGAAATTGAATACAATTGCTCTTATAAAATTACAACACTGCCTCATGCCCTTTCCAACTGACTACAGTATAATTAGCACCACCACCTGGTAATGCATGATTTTGTATCAACCACAGTGACCTAACCCTGCAGAAACAAAATAACCAGAACACTACCGGTTATAACTTCAGAATATTCCAAAGTAATACAATTGCCATTTCACCTTTTTAAGTCAGGTAGATGACAGCATGGTCTATGTAATAAATTCTCATGCACATCACAAGTGAGCAAATCACGGGCACCACTTGGAGGTTAACGCCTACCAAGGCAGAAATACATGCACAATTGATATCACATACGTCTACTGAGTGAAACCTGGCAGGAGTCATAGGAGAAGTCTTTTACCTATGGTAATGCACCCTACAGAAGAGTAGATAAAGAAATTTCTTACCCCCAACATGGTAATGATTCAGTTTCACAATTCTGGCAGTTAACTTGTGACGTGGTGTACCATCAAATCATACTTCTAGCTCACCCGCATATTGACAGATATGTAGATGTTTATAACATGGATACCATCTATATGAATACATAAAGACAAGAATCTACGGAAATGTGCATAACCTTAATTGAAATTTTGATCCTTGCAGAAAATGAAATACAGAGAACCTTTTAAGTTAAGGAGTAACAACAACATTTTAAGGAAAAAGGACAACTGATGACAAACATGTAGTTTAGCCATTAAAATATTTCCTACCACTACATGGTCATGAATATATGGTCACCAAAACATCTAAAAGTCCCGAAAACATGTCAATTATAAATATCACTACTTGATAGATTTTCAATCGCATTCTATACAAGCAACAATAACAAGTATTGTCTGCTCTAGGCATCTCTTCTTAGTTTTATGTGTTATATCTCTTTATAATACAGTATTTGCATGTTTAATACTTCAAGTATCTATAATGCTCAAGAACCAGAATACTGATGGAGAAAAAGGTGGACAGTGATTAAAATATGGCTACCAAAATCAAACAAGACTTACCTGGGTTAGTCAACTGAACTTAAGGAAGAACTAATTGGAGCCCATGTTTCCATGCAGTGACTCGTATTCCAGTTGATGAATAGCATGTGAAGTCTGGATAGGATACAGAATTACAGATACAATCAGATAACTTGGAAGAACACTAATGAAAGAAAAAGCCAAAGAACTAAGGAATTGTATACATGAAATGGAACGAAAGAATCAATGTACTGCAACAATGCGACCCCAGCCCTCGCTCAATAACAACAACAACAAGAACAGCAACAAAATCCTTCATCCCAAATTATTGGGGTGGCTCTATGAATTCACTTATCATTATTCTTCTTCATTACTAACAACAAAATGAACAACCCTTTTATCCCAAGGTTCGATAGGTTACCTGAATGCAGTTACTCCAACGTCTATATTGGTGGTCACATCAATTATTGGCAAATCCCATATTCTTCTAACAGCTTATTCTGTTTTCAGTTTGATTTACCCACCTCCTAGTAGAGCATCTTCAATTAAAATCTGATCACCCACATCCAATGATCTCCATTCAAATGTCCAATCATCTCAAACAATTGATCATATCCTCGATTGAAGTTATCACTAACCTCCCAAAGTTCTCCTCTCATTTTGCCACACTTCTATCTTACCATTCTCATTTCAGCTATTCAAAGACTTTGAACTACGTCTCCTGGACATAAATACATCACGATACGGACAAAAGGACATGGACACAAGACTAGTTTTGGTGTGTCCTAGTTTAAATTGTACTGTCTGTCACGTCCGCAACATGTCCCACGCGGACACTGAAATTTGGAGTGTCCATCTTGCTTGGTTGTTTCTAAGACTTTATTCGACTTGCCAACATTTTGATTCATAAAGCATGATACCAACAGTTGATCGGTCGAGATAGTTGATCGGTCGAGATGATTCGTTGTAATTAGATCTTATTTCAAACAAATGGTGGAGGATGATGGAATTTATTATTCTGTTGGATATTTAAATTTTTATACTTATTCCGTATTGAGCATTCCCGCTTGGATATGACTTGAAGGTTGACCGTTTATTGTGTTTATATACCAATCACAACCGAATATTACAACTGTGATTTTGGTGACAAAAAGCAACCGAGCATGGGATGAATTGGTTAACTTGGGCATTGTTGTCAAGGATGTTCTGAGGCAAAGTGAAGCAAGGTGCGGCACTACGCCTTGCAATTGGGGAACACAAATGCATTATGCCAGGCGCTCACCTTATAGTGCGTCTACTCGTCTCGTTACAAGGCACACGGAGGAGGCACGGTGTTTTATTTGGGTGGAGATATAGGTTTCTTAATGACCTAATCCAAACCTGTTAACCCTTTACTAAAACCAACACTAATTAGCAGTACTGGGACAAACTGTGAAAGGAATGGTTTTTTAATGACTAGACCCAAACCGTTAACATTTTCAAAAATGATTAATACAGATAAAAACAGACATATACACAGTAGGTGCACAACATCTTAATGGGAACAAGATAAAAAGGTTGATCAGAAGCAAGTCATGTACCATACTCCTAAGAAAAACTCAATAAGAGGGAGTTGAGTACGTAAAATAATAATTTATCACAGCACATAAAATCTAATGCATCTTAGGAGGCAACTGGATTTGAACAACAGCAGAACCAAAACAAGTGTACTCTGCTTAAAGTCTGCTCTAACTTGTACGAATAAATTAAACTAGATTATGAAACATAAACATAGTGTAGTCTTCAGGATATCCCGCCATTCATGTATGTTGCATGAATACGGACACGGATAGAAATACTGACACAACACAGGTACGGACACTATTTTTCCATGCTCTGGAACATAGATTCTTCTTGATACGCGATAAATATCATAAGAATTTAGAGTAACGGCATTAGAGCTCCTCTAGCAAAAGTTCAAACATCCAAATGACGTCTCTTGGTGATAAGGTACCGGTTTTAGTACACTTATTAGCCACCTCAAGTAACTCTAGTGGTTAAAAATAAACCCTCAAAACCAATTGCTTAACAACAAGGATTTATGTTGTATCCAGGCTCGCATAAGCAGTGTCATGGGCAACAAAGGGGAGTAATTGAATAAAAAAAAGAATCAAATGAGCATTGATAGAAAAAGGTCAGGAGAACATTTCAAGCCAATCATTAGACTTTTTATTATTATTAGCACAATGAGTAAATGCTCGAAGAAGAAGAATAAATATGTACACTAAGGCGTGTTAGTGGACTCAAGCCTCTTTTTGTTCCGATTATTAGTATATCATCCAAAATTCTAAACCTTATGTGGACAAACCAGTTGACTACCGATACCGAAGTACATAAGAACACCAACAAATTATTTGAGAGAAACTTGTCATTCTACATGCATTAGTTAACAACATATTAAACCAATCAAAGTAAAGCTTGATAGGAAATGCAACACATTTCTGGATAATAAAAATCTCATATTAAACATACCAAATTCCATTAAGTAGCGATGGTGTTACTCATATCAGGGCAAGTCCTCCCAATGAGTGACATGAAACGATCTTGAAATCTCAAGAGATGGCACTTTTCTATCAATTCACTCCCATCATAAGCTTCCTTCAGGAACACAGTACTCCTCGCCCCCTTATTAGTAATATAAAAGATCCCATGATTCTTCACCAGACATAGCAACAACCTACAAGGGAGTTGATACTCCATGTGAAAAGCATCCAACTTGTCCGACGTCAGCCTCATCTCTATCATCAAACTCAAAAGCTCGTGAAGCACCGCCACGGCCCTCTTCCTCGCCTCGGGTGTCCTCGGCTCGACGCGCCTAGCATTCAGGTATGGGGACGGGGATGCTAGTCTCTGCCACTTTTGCAACTCCTGGAGATAATGCACGTTCGGCCTGAACCCCGGAGCGAACTTGATCCTGAAAGCGAACGGCCCCGAAAAGTTGCCGTCTTTCGAAATGACCCTTGAAAAGCTCCCAAGATCCAACCTTTCTTCGCGGGCGGTGACCGCCAGCGAAGAATCCCAGCTCTCCGGGCAGAGAAACTCCCTTCCGTCGACGTTCATAATAGCGAAAAAATTCGGGTACTTCGAAACGAAGCACTTCTTCCAGTTCAGAGGCAGACCCATCTCCGACTCCACGAACTCCGCCTTCTCGACCGGGGACCCGGCAGTCAATCGACAGCATGAGGAGCTTCCGTAGGTTATTGACTAGTACCGGTTCCATCGACTCCCTGACGAAAGGCTCCTCCTTTGCGATAGCTTCGGCCTTGACAGTGAGGGATACAGAGATGGGGGAGCAGGAGGAGGCGCCGCCGCCGGAGATTCGGAAGACTGTGTGGTGCTTCTGGATGAGGGAGAGAAAGTTCCACTTCTGGACGAAGCCGACTTCTTTTTCGAGGTCGCGGAGGAGGGGCGCGGGTGCTGTGGGAGGAGATTAGGGCTTTGAGGCGGAGGAGAAGAGAGGGCTTCTTGTGGAGGTCCATGGCCTTGTCGAGGTCGGGGACCCGGTGGTAGGTCTTCTTCTTGGGGCGGCGGTCGGACTTGGAGGAGTAGGTGGACATGGGAGAGGAGGAGCGGGGGGAAAGGAGTGAGGATTTGGGGAGGAGGAAAGAGGAGGGTTTTGAGGAGATCGAATACATGGTTTTTTTGAGATTCTTCAGAACGAGGCTTCTCTATTGCGGCTTAGAATCGGCTCTAAATTAGCTTAGGTGGACAAACCAGTTGACTACCGATACCGAAGTACATAAGAACACCAGCAAATTATTTGAGAGAAACTTGTCATTCTACAAGCATTAGTTAACAACATATTAAACCAATCAAAGTAAAGCTCGATAGAAAATGCAACAAATTTCTGGATAATAAAAATCTCATATTAAACATACCAAATTCCATTAAGTAGCGATGGCGTTACTCATATCAGGGCAAGTCCTCCCAATGAGTGACATGAAGCGATCTTGAAATCACAAGAGAGGGTACTTTTCTATCAATTCACTCCCATTGTAAGCTTCCTTCAGGAACACAGTACTTCTCGCCCCCTTATTAGTAATATAAAAGATCCCATGATTCTTCACCAGACATAGCAACAACCTACAAGGGAGTTGATACTCCCTGTGGAAAGCATCCAACTTGTCCGACGTCAGCCTCTTCTCCATCATCAAACTCAAAAGCTCGTGACGCACCGCCACGGCCCTCTTACTCGCCTCGGGTGTCCCCGGCTTGACGCGCCTAGCATTCAGGTACGGGGACAAGGGAACGCTAGTCTCTGCCACTTTTGCAACTCCTAGAGATAATGCACGTTCGGCCTGAACCCCGAAGCGAACTTGATCCTGAAAGCGAACGGCACCGAAAAGTTGTCGTCTTTCGAAATGACCCTTGAAAAGCTCCCAAGATCCAACCTTTCTTCGCGGGCGGTGACCGCCAGCAAAGAATCCCAGCTCTCCAGGCAGAGAAACTCCCTTCCGTCGACGTTCTTAACAGAGAAAAAATCCGGGTACTTCGAAACGAAGCACTTCTTCCAGTTCAGAGGCAGACCCATCTCCGACTCCACGAGCTCCACCTTCTCGACGGGGACCCGGCAGTCAATCGACAGCATGAGGAGCTTCCGCAGGTTATTGACTAGTACCGGTTACATCAACTCCCTGACGAAAGGCTCCTCCTTTGCGATAGGTTCGGCCTTGGCGGTGAGGAAAACAGAGATGGGGGAGCGGGAGGAGGTGCCGCCGCTGGAGATCCGGTAGACTGTGTGGTGCTTCTGGAAGAGGGAGAGGAAGTTCCACTTCTGGACGAAGCCGACTTCTTTTTCGAGGTCGCGGAGGAGGAGGGGGCGGGTGCTGTGGGAGGATATTAGGGCTTTGAGGCGGAGGAGAAGAGAGGGCTTCTTGTGGAGGTCCATGGCCTTGTCGAGGTCGGGGAACCGGTGGTAGGTCTTCTTCTTGGGGCGGCGGTCGGGCTTAGAGGAGTAGGTGGTCATGTGAGAGGAGGAGCGGGGGGAAAGGAGTGAGGATTTGGGGAGGAGGAAAGAGGAGGATTTTGAGGAGATCGAATACACGGTTTTGTTGAGATTCTTCAGAACGAGCCTTCTCTACTGCGGCTTAGAACCGGCTCTAAATTAGCTAATTCTAAAGTTACATACACTTTTTTTCGTATGTTCAAGTTGTATAAAGTTATATACACAGTTTTGGTATTTCTATGAAGTGCTAGTTCGGCCTTGTATTGATTCCAACAATGGTGCTGCATCTAACAGTTGATAAAATGTTATTTTGGCCATCATTCAACACATTTTGATCTTTCTATAAAGATGGTGCTGCATTCAACACACTACAAATTGCATATACTTCCTCTAGGATACATTGCTGCATATGCATACCGCATCAATGAGCATTATGAGATAATAAGGCATGTTCACTGAACAATCTTTTAAAAAATGAAGCCAAGACTTACCTACTCGGCTTCCGATGTCGTACACGATGAACATTTTTACAGGATGAAATCACAAATTGCACACTTAGGCACACAATTCTTGGAGAGAAGGAAGCCTGTCCCTTCAACATTATATAGAAAGTGGCAAAGCTCCATGGCCTGATTAGTCGAAGCAACTATTTAACCATCAGCCTTCAAAGTTCAAAAGAATTTCTGACCTGCTAGATCACATCATGCTGCAGCAATGCAAAGAATCAATCCGAGGCCATTTTACACAGGTTTTGGCAGTCTGAAATTGAATACAATTGCTCTTATAAAATTACAACACTGCCTCCTGCCCTTTCCAACTGACTACAGTATAATTAGCACCACCACCTGGTAATGCATGATTTTGTATCAACCACAGTGACCTAACCCTGCAGAAACAAAATAACCAGAACACAACTGGTTATAACTTCAGAATATTCCAAAGTAATACAATTGCCATTTCACCTTTTTAAGTTAGATAGATGACAGCATGGTCTATGTAATAAATTCTCATGCACATCACAAGTGAGCAAATCACGGGCACCACTTGGAGGTTAACGCCTACCAAGGCAGAAATACATGCACAATTGATATCACATACGTCTACTGAGTGAAACCTGGCAGGAGTCATAGGAGGAGTCTTTTGCCTATGGTAATGCACCCTACAGAAGAGTAGATAAAGAAATTCCTTACCCCCAACATGGTAATGATTCAGTTTCACAATTCTGGCAGTTAACTTGTGACGTGGTGTACCGTCAAATCATACATCTAGCTCACCCGCATATTGACAGATATGTAGATGTTTATAACATGGATACCATCTATATGAATACATAAAGACAAGAATCTACGGAAATGTGCATAACCTTAATTGAAATTTTGATCCTTGCAGAAAATGAAATACAGAGAACCTTTTAAGTTAAGGAGTAACAACAACATTTTAAGGAAAAAGGACAACTGATGACAAACATGTAGTTTAGCCATTAAAATATTGCCTACCACTACATGGTCATGAATATATGGTCACCAAAACATCTAAAAGTCCCGAAAACATGTCAATTATAAATATCACTACTTGATAGATTTTCAATCACATTCTATACAAGCAACAATAACAAGTATTGTCTGCTCTAGGCATCTCTTCTTAGTTTTATGTGTTATATCTCTTTATAATACAGTATTTGCATGTTTAATACTTCAAGTATCTATAATGCTCAAGAACCAGAATACTGATGGAGAAAAAGGTGGACAGTGATTAAAATATGGCTACCAAAATCAAACAAGACTTACCTGGGTTAGTCAACTGAACTTAAGGAAGAACTAATTGGAGCCCATGTTTCCATGCAGTGACTCATATTCCAGTTGATGAATAACATGTGAAGTCTGGATAGGATACAGAATTACAGATACAATCAGATAACTTGGAAGAACACTAATGAAAGAAAAAGCTAAAAACTATGGAATTGTATACATGAAATGGAACGAAAGAATCAATGTACTGCAACAATGCGACCCCAGCCCTCGCTCAATAACAACAACAACAACAAAAGCTTCATCCCGAATTATTGGGGTGCCTCTATGAATTCACTTATCATTATTCCTCTCCATTACTAACAACAAAATGAACAACCCTTTTATCCCAAGGTTCGATAGGTTACCTGAATGCAGTTACACCAACGTCTATATTGGTGGTCACATCAATTATTGGCAAATCCCATATTCTTCTAACAGCTTATTCTGTTTTCAGTTTGATTTACCCACCTCCTAGTAGAGCATCTTCAATTAAAATCTGATCACCCACATCCAATGATCTCCATTCAAATGTCCAATCATCTCAAACAATTGATCATATCCTCGATTGAAGTTATCACTAACCTCCCAAAGTTCTCCTCTCATTTTGCCACACTTCCATCATACCATTCTCATTTCAGCTATTCAAAAACTTTGAACTACGTCTCCTGGACATAAATACATCACGATACGGACAAAAGGACAAGGACACAAGACTAGTTTTGGTGTGTCCTAGTTTAAATTGTACTGTCTCTCACGTCCGCAACATGTCCCACGCGGACACTGAAATTTGGAGTGTCCATCTTGCTTGGTTGTTTCTAAGACTTTACTCGACTTGCCAACATTTTGATTCATAAAGCATGATACCAACAGTTGATCCTTAGAACCGGCTCTAAATTAGCTTATGTAGACAAACCAGTTGACTACCGATACCGAAGTACATAAGAATACCAGCAAATTATTTGAGAGAAACTTGTCATTCTACAAGCATTAGTTAACAACATATTAAACCAATCAAAGTAAAGCTTGATAGGAAATGCAACAAATTTCTGGATAATAAAAATCGCATGTTAAACATACCAAATTCCATTAAGTAGCGATGGCGTTACTCATATCAAGGCAAGTCCTCCCAATGAGTGACATTAAACGATCTTGAAATCTCAAGAGAGGGCACTTTTCTAACAATTCAATCCCATCATAAGCTTCCTTCAGGAACACAGTACTCCTCGCCCCCTTATTAGTAAATATAAAAGATCCCATGATTCTTCACCAGACATAACAACAACCTACAAGGGAGTTGATACTCCCTGTGGAAAGCATCCAACTTGTCCGACGTCAGCCTCGTCTCCATCATCAAACTCAAAAGCTCGTGAAGCACCGCCACGGCCCTCTTCCTCGCCTCGGGTGTCCTCGGCTCGACGCGCCTAGCATTCAGGTACGGGGACGGAAACGCTAGCCTCTGCCACTTTTGCAACTCCTGGAGATAATGCACGTTCGGCCTGAACCCCGGAGCGAACTTGATCCTGAAAGCGAACGGCCCCGAAAAGTTGTCGTCTTTCGAAATGACCCTTGAAAAGCTCCCAAGATCCAACCTTTCTTCGCGGGCGGTGACCGCCAGCGAAGAATCGCAGCTCTCCAGGAAGAGAAACTCCCTTCCGTCGACGTTCTTAACAGAGAAAAAATCCAGGTACTTCAAAACGAAGCACTTCTTCCAGTACAGAGGCAGACCCATCTCCGACTCCACGAGCTCCACCTTCTCAACGGGAACCCGGCAGTCAATCGACAGCATGAGGAGCTTCCGCATGTTATTGACTAGTACCGGTTCCATCGACTCACTGACGAAAGGCTCCTCCTTTGCGATAGCTTCGGCCTTGGCGGTGAGGGATAGAGAGATGGGGGAGCGGAAGGAGGCGTCGCCGCCGGAGACCCGGAAGACTGTGTGGTGCGTGCTTCTGGATGAGGGAGAGGAAGTTCCACTTCTGGACGAAGTCGACTTCTTTTTCGAAGTCGCAGAGGAGGAGGGGGCGGGTGCTTTGGGAGGAGATTAGGGCTTTGAGGCGGAGGAGAAGAGAGGGCTTCTTGTAGAGGTCCATGGCCTTGTCGAGGTCGGGGACCCGGTGGAAGGTCTTCTTCTTGGGGCGGCGGTCGGGCTTGGAGGAGTAGGTAGACATGGGAGAGGAGGAGCGGGGGGAAGGAGCGAGGATTTGGGGAGGAGGAAAGAGGTGGATTTTGAGGAGATCGAATACATGGTTTTGTTGAGATTCTTCAGAACGAGGCTTCTCTACTACGGCTTAGAACCGACTCTAAATTAGCTTATGTAGACAAACCAGTTGACTACCGATACCGAAGTACATAAGAACACCAGCAAATTATTTGAGAGAAACTTGTCATTCTACAAGCATTAGTTAACAACATATTAAACCAATCAATGTAAAGCTTGATAGGAAATGCAACACATTTCTGGATAATAAAAATCTCATATTAAACATACCAAATTCCATTAAGTAGCGATGGCGTTACTCATATCAGGGGAAGTCCTCCCAATGAGTGACATGAAGCGATCTTGAAATCTCAGAGGGCACTTTTCTATCAATTCACTCCCATCGTAAGCTTCCTTCAGGAACACAGTACTCCTCGCCCCCTTATTAGTAATATAAAGATCCCATGATTCTTCACCAGACATAGCAACAACCTACAAGGGAGTTGATACTCCCTGTGGAAAGCATTCAACTTGTCCGACGTCAGCCTCTTCTCCATCATCAAACTCAAAAGCTCGTGAAGCACCGCCACGGCCCTCTTCCTCGCCTCGGGTGTCCCCGGCTCGACGCACCTAGCATTCAGGTACGGGAACGGAAACGCTAGCCTCTGCCACTTTGCAACTCCTGGAGATAATGCACGTTCGGCCTGAACCCCGGAGCGAACTTGATCCTGAAAGCGAACGGCCCCGAAAAGTTGTCGTCTTTCGAAATGACCCTTGAAAAGCTCCGAAGATCCAACCTTTCTTCGCGGGAGGTGACCGCCAGCGAAGAATCCTAGCTCTCCAGGCAGAGAAAACTCCCTTCCGTCGACGTTCTTAAAAGAGAAAAAATCCGGCTACTTCGAATCGAAGCACTTCTTCCAGTTCAGAGGCAAATCCATCTCCGACGCCACGAGCTCCACCTTCTCGACGGGGACCCGGCAGTCAATCTACAGCATGAGGAACGTCCGCAGGTTATTGACTAGTACCGGTTCCATCGACTCGACTCCCTGACGAAAGGCTCCTCCTTTGCGATAGCTTCGACCTTGGCGGTGAGGGATACAGAGACTGGGGGAGTGGGAGGAGGCGCCGCCGCCGGAGACCCGGAAGACTGTGTGGTGCTTCTGTATGAGGGAGAGGAAGTTCCACTTCTGGACGAAGCCAATTTCTTTTTCGAGGTCGCGGAGGAGGAGGGGGCGGGTGATGTGGGAGGAGATTAGGGCTTTGAGGCGGAGGAGAAGAGAGGGCTTCTTGTGGAGGTCCATGGCCTTGTCGAGGTCGGGGGCCCGGTGGTAGGTCTTCTTCTTGGGGCGGCGGTCGGGCTTGGAGGAGTAGGTGGACATGGGAGAGGAGGAGCGGGGGCAAAGGAGTGAGGATTTTGGGAGGAGGAAAGAGGAGGATTTTGAGGAGATCGAATACATGGTTTTGTTGAGATTCTTCAGAACGAGACTTCTCTACTGCGGCTTAGAACCGGCTCTAAATTAGCTAATTCTAAAGTTACATACACATTTTTTGGTCTGTTCAATTTGTATAAAGTTACATACACATTTTTTGGTATTTCTATGAAGTGCTAGTTCGGCCTTGTATTGATTCCAACAATGGTGTTGCATCTAACAGTTGATAAAATGTTATTTTGGCCATCATTCAACACATTTTGATCTTTCTATAAAGATGGTGCTGCATTCAACATACTACAAATTGCATATACTTCCTCTAGGATACATTGCTGCATATGCATACCGCATCAATGAGCATTATGAGATAATAAGGCATGTTCACTAAACAATTTTTTTACAAAAATGAAGCCAAGACTTACCTACTCGGCTTCCGATGTCGTACACGATGAACATTTTTACAGGATGAAATCACAAATTGCACACTTAGGCACACAATTCTTGGAGAGAAGGAAGCCTGTCCCTTCAACATTATATAGAAAGTGGCAAAGCTCCATGGCCTGATTAGTCGAAGCAACTATTTAACCATCAGCCTTCAAAGTTCAAAAGAATTTCTGACCTGCTAGATCACATCATGCTGCAGCAATGCAAAGAATCAATCCGAGGCCATTTTACACAGGTTTTGGCAGTCTGAAATTGAATACAATTGCTCTTATAAAATTACAACACTGCCTCCTGCCCTTTCCAACTGACTACAGTATAATTAGCACCACCACCTGGTAATGCATGATTTTGTATCAACCACAGTGACCTAACCCTGCAGAAACAAAATAACCAGAACACTACCGGTTATAACTTCAGAATATTCCAAAGTAATACAATTGCCATTTCACCTTTTTAAGTCAGGTAGATGACAGCATGGTCTATGTAATAAATTCTCATGCACATCACAAGTGAGCAAATCACGGGCACCACTTGGAGGTTAACGCCTACCAAGGCAGAAATACATGCACAATTGATATCACATACGTCTACTGAGTGAAACCTGGCAGGAGTCATAGGAGGAGTCTTTTACCTATGGTAATGCACCCTACAGAAGAGTAGATAAAGAAATTTCATACCCCCAACATGGTAATGATTCAGTTTCACAATTCTGGCAGTTAACTTGTGACGTGGTGTACCATCAAATCATACTTCTAGCTCACCCGCATATTGACAGATATGTAGTTGTTTATAACATGGATACCATCTATATGAATACATAAAGACAAGAATCTACGGAAATGTGCATAACCTTAATTGAAATTTTGATCCTTGCAGAAAATGAAATACAGAGAACCTTTTAAGTTAAGGAGTAACAACAACATTTTAAGGAAAAAGGACAACTGATGACAAACATGTAGTTTAGCCATTAAAATATTTCCTACCACTACATGGTCATGAATATATGGTCACCAAAACATCTAAAAGTCCCGAAAACATGTCAATTATAAATATCACTACTAGATAGATTTTCAATAACATTCTATACAAGCAACAATAACAACTATTGTCTGCTCTAGGCATCTCTTCTTAGTTTTATGTGTTATATCTCTTTATAATACAGTATTTGCATGTTTAATACTTCAAGTATCTATAATGCTCAAGAACCAGAATACTGATGGAGAAAAAGGTGGACAGTGATTAAAATATGGCTACCAAAATCAAACAAGACTTACCTGGGTTAGTCAACAGAACTTAAGGAAGAACTAATTGGAGCCCATGTTTCCATGCAGTGACTCATATTCCAGTTGATGAATAGCATGTGAAGTCTGGATAGGATACAGAATTACAGATACTATCAGATAACTTGGAAGAACACTAATGAAAGAAAAAGCCAAAGAACTAAGGAATTGTATACATGAAATGGAACGAAAGAATCAATGTACTGCAACAATGCGACCCCATCCCTCGCTCAATAACAACAACAACAACAACAAAAGCCTTCATCCCAAATTATTGGGGTGGCTCTATGAATTCACTTATCATTATTCTTCTTCATTACTAACAACAAAATGAACAACCCTTTTATCCCAAGGTTCGATAGGTTACCTGAATGCAGTTACACCAACGTTTATATTGGTGGTCACATCAATTATTGGCAAATCCCATATTCTTCTAACAGCTTATTCTGTTTTCAGTTTGATTTACCCACCTCCTAGTAGAGCATCTTCAATTAAAATCTGATCACCCACATCCAATGATCTCCATTCAAATGTCCAATCATCTCAAACAATTGATCATATCCTCGATTGAAGTTATCACTAACCTCCCAAAGTTCTCCTCTCATTTTGCCACACTTCTATCTTACCATTCTCATTTCAGCTATTCAAAGACTTTGAACTACGTCTCCTGGACATAAATACATCACGATACGGACAAAAGGACATGGACACAAGACTAGTTTTGGTGTGTCCTAGTTTAAATTGTACTGTCTGTCACGTCCGCAACATGTCCCACGCGGACACTGAAATTTGGAGTGTCCATCTTGCTTGGTTGTTTCTAAGACTTTATTCGACTTGCCAACATTTTGATTCATAAAGCATGATACCAACAGTTGATCGGTCGAGATAGTTGATCGGTCGAGATGATTCGTTGTAATTAGATCTTATTTCAAACAAATGGTGGAGGATGATGGAATTTATTATTCTGTTGGATGTTTATATTTTTATACTTATTCCGTATTGAGCATTGCCGCTTGGATATGACTTGAAGGTTGGCCGTTTATTGTGTTTATATGCCAATCACAACCGAATATTATAACTGTGATTTTGGTGACAAAAAGCAACCGAGCATGGGATGAATTGTTTAACTTGGACATTGTTGTCAAGGATGCTCTGAGGCAAAGTGAAGCAAGGTGCGGCACTACGCCTTGCAATTGGGGAACACAAAAGCATTATGCCAGGCGCTCACCTTATAGTGCGTCTACTCGTCTCATTACAAGGCACACGGAGGAGGCACGGTGTTTTATTTGGGTGGAGATATAGGTTTCTTAATGACCTAATCCAAACCTGTTAACCCTTTACTAAACCAACACTAATTAGCAGTACTGGGACAAACTGTGAAATTAATGGTTTTTTAATGACTAGACCCAAACCGTTAACATTTTCAAAAATGATTAATACAGATAAAAACAGACATATACACAGTAGGTGCACAACATCTTAATGGGAACAAGATAAAAAGGTTGATCAGAAGCAAGTCATGTACCATACTCCTAAGGAAAACTCAATAAGAGGGAGTTGAGTACGTAAAATAATAAATTATCACAGCACATAGAATCTAATGCATCTTAGGAGGCAACTGGATTTGAACAACAGCAGAACCAAAACACGTGTACTCTGCTTAAAGTCTGCTCTAACTTGTACGAATAAATTAAACTAGATTATGAAACATAAACAAAGTGTAGTCTTCAGGATATCCCGCCATTCATGTATGTTGCATGAATACGGACACGGATAGAGATACTGACACAACACAGGTACGGACACTATTTTTCCATGCTCTGGAATATAGATTCTTCTTGATAAGCGAGAAATAACTTAAGAATTTAGAGTAACGGCATTAGAGCTCCTCTAGCAAAAGTTCAAACATCCAAATGACGTCTCTTGGTGATAAAGTACCGGTTTCAGTACACTTATTAGCCACCTCAAGTAACTCTAGTGGTTAAAAATAAACCCTCAAAACCAATTGCTTAACAACAAGGATTTATGTTGTATCCAGGCTCACATAAGCAGTGTCATGGGCAACAAAGGGGAGTAATTGAATAAAAAAAAGTATCAAATGAGCATTGATAGAAAAAGGTCAGGAGAACATTTCAAGCCAATCATTAGACTTTTTATTATTATTAGCACAATGAGTAAATGCTCGAAGAAGAAGAATAAACATGTACACTAAGGCGTGTTAGTGGACTAATTATGTTTTAATCAAGCCTCTTTTTGTTCCGATTATTAGTATATCATCCAAAATTCTAAATCTTATGTGGACAAACCAGTTGACTACCGATACCGAAGTACATAAGAACACCAACAAATTATTTGAGAGAAACTTGTCATTCTACATGCATTAGTTAACCACATATTAAACCAATCAAAGTAAAGCTTGATAGGAAATGCAACACATTTCTGGATAATAAAAATCTCATATTAAACATACCAAATTTCATTAAGTAGCGATGGTGTTACTCATATCAGGGCAAGTCCTTCCAATGAGTGACATGAAACGATCTTGAAATCTCAAGAGAGGGCACTTTTCTATCAATTCACTCCCATCATAAGCTTCCTTCAGGAACACAGTACTCCTCGCCCCCTTATTAGTAATATAAAAGATCCCATGATTCTTCACCAGACATAGCAACAACCTACAAGGGAGTTGATACTCCATGTGGAAAGCATCCAACTTGTCCGACGTCAGCCTCTTCTCTATCATCAAACTCAAAAGCTCGTGAAGCACCGCCACGGCCCTCTTCCTCGCCTCGGGTGTCCTCGGCTCGACGCGCCTAGCATTCAGGTACGGGGACGGGGACGCTAGCCTCTGCCACTTTTGCAACTCCTGGAGATAATGCACGTTCGGCCTGAACCCCGGAGCGAACTTGATCCTGAAAGCGAACGGTCCCGAAAAGTTGCCGTCTTTCGAAATAACCCTTGAAAAGCTCCCAAGATCCAACCTTTCTTCGCGGGCGGTAACCGCCAGCGAAGAATCCCAGCTCTCCAGGCAGAGAAACTCCCTTCCGTCGACGTTCTTAACAGCGAAAAAATTCGGGTACTTCGAAACGAAGCATTTCTTCCAGTTCAGAGGCAGACCCATCTCCGACTCCACGAACTCCACCTTCTCGACGGGGACCCGGCAGTCAATCGACAGCATGAGGAGCTTCCGCAGGTTATTGACTAGTACCGGTTCCATCGACTCCCTGACGAAAGGCTCCCCCTTTGCGATAGCTTCGGACTTGGCGGTGAGGGATACAGAGATGGGGGAGCGGGAGGAGGCGCCGCCGCCGGAGATTCGGAAGACCATGTGGTGCTTCTGGATGAGGGAGAGGAAGTTCCACTTCTGGACGAAGCCGACTTCTTTTTCGAGGTCGCGGAGGAGGGGCGTGGGTGCTGTGGGAGGAGATTAGGGCTTTGAGGCGGAGGAGAAGAGAGGGCTTCTTGTGGAGGTCCATGGCCTTGTCGAGGTCGGGACCCGGTGGTAGGTCTTCTTCTTGGGGCGGCGGTCGGGCTTGGAGGAGTAGGTGGACATGGGAGAGGAGGAGCGGGGAGAAAGGAGTGAGGATTTGGGGAGGAGGAAAGAGGACGGTTTTGAGGAGATAGAATACATGGTTTTGTTGAGATTCTTCAGAACGAGGCTTCTCTACTGCGGCTTAGAACCGGCTCTAAATTAGCTTATGTGGACAAACCAGTTGACTACCGATACCGAAGTACATAAGAACACCAGCAAATTATTTGAGAGAAACTTGTCATTCTACAAGCATTAGGTAACAACATATTAAACCAATCAAAGTAAAGCTTGATAGGAAATGCAACAAATGTCTGGATAATAAAAATCTCATATTAAACATACCAAATTCCATTAAGTAGCGATGGCGTTACTCATATCAGGGCAAGTCCTCCCAATGAGTGACATGAAGCGATCTTGAAATCTCAAGAGAGGATACTTTTCTATCAATTCACTCCCATCGTAAGCTTCCTTCAGGAACACAGTACGCCTCGTCCCTTATTAGTAATATAAAAGATCCCATGATTCTTCACCAGACATAGCAACAACCTACAAGGGAGTTGATACTCCATGTGGAAAGCATCCAACTTGTCCGACGTCAGCCTCTTCTCCATCATCAAACTCAAAAGCTCGTGACGCACCGCCACGGCCCTCTTACTCGCCTCGGGTGTCCCCGGCTCGACGCGCTTAGCATTCAGGTACGGGGACAAGGGAACGCTAGCCTCTGCCACTTTTGCAACTCCTAGAGATAATGCACGTTCGGCCTGAACCCCGAAGCGAACTTGATCCTGAAAGCGAACAGCACCGAAAAGTTGTCGTCTTTCGAAATGACCCTTGAAAAGCTCCCAAGATCCAACCTTTCTTCGCGGGCGGTGACCGCCAGCGAAGAATCCCAGCTCTCCAGGCAGAGAAACTCCCTTCCGTCGACGTTCTTAACAGAGAAAAAATCCGGGTACTTCGAAACGAAGCACTTCTTCCAGTTCAGAGGCAGACCCATCTCCGACTCCACGAGCTCCACCTTCTCGACGGGGACCCGGCAGTCAATCGACAGCATGAGGAGCTTCCGCAGGTTATTGACTAGTACCGGTTCCATCGACTCCCTGACGAAAGGCTCCTCCTTTGCGATAGGTTCGGCCTTGGCGGTGAGGGATACAGAGATGGGGGAGCGGGAGGAGGCGCCGCCGCCGGAGACCCGGAAGACTGTGTGTTGCTTCTGGATGAGGGAGAGGAAGTTCCACTTCTGGACGAAGCCGACTTCTTTTTCGAGGTCGCGGAGGAGGAGGGGGCGGGTGCTGTGGGAGGAGATTAGGGCTTTGAGGCGGAGGAGAAGAGAGGGCTTCTTGTGGGGGTCCATGGCCTTGTCGAGGTCGGGGACCCGGTGGTAGGTCTTCTTCTTGGGGCGGGGATCGGGCTTGGAGGAGTAGGTGGACATGGGAGAGGAGGAGGGGGGGGGGGGGGAAGGAGTGAGGATTTGGGGAGGAGGAAAGAGGAGGGTTTTGAGGAGATCGAATACATGGTTTTGTTGAGATTCTTCAGAACGAGGCTTCTCTATTGCGGCTTAGAACCGGCTCTAAATTAGCTTATGTGGACAAACCAGTTAACTACCGATACCGAAGTACATAAGAACAGCAGCAAATTATTTGATAGAAACTTGTAATTCTACAAGCATTAGTTAACAACATATTAAACCAATCAAAGTAAAGCTTGATAGGAAATGCAACACATTTCTAGATAATAAAAATCTCATATTAAACATACCAAATTCCATTAAGTAGCGATGGCGTTACTCATATCAGGGCAAGTCCCCCCAATGAGTGACATGAAGAGATCTTGAAATCTCAAGAGAGGGTACTTTTCTATCAATTCACTCCTATCATAAGCTTCCTTCAGGAACACAGTACTCCTCGCCCCCTTATTAGCAATATAAAAGATCTCATGATTCTTCACCAGACATAGCAACAACCTACAAGGAAGTTGATACTCCCTGTGGAAAGCATCCAACTTGTCCGACGTCAGCCTCTTCTCCATCATCAAACTCAAAAGCTCGTGACGCACCGCCACGGCCCTCTTACTCGCCTCGGGTGTCCCCGGCTCGACGCGCCTAGCATTCAGGTACGGGGACAAGGGAACGCTAGCCTCTGCCACTTTTGCAACTCCTAGAGATAATGCATGTTCGGCCTGAACCCCGAAGCGAACTTGATCCTGAAAGCGAACAGCACCGAAAAGTTGTCGCCTTTCGAAATGACCCTTGAAAAGCTCCCAAGATCCAACCTTTCTTCGCGGGCGGTGACCGCCAGCGAAGAATCCCAGCTCTCCAGGCAGAGGAACTCCCTTCCGTCGACGTTCTTAAAAGAGAAAAAATCCGGGTACTTCGAAACGAAGCACTTCTTCCAGTTCAGAGGCAGACCCATCTCCGACTCCACGAGCTCCACCTTCTCGACGGGGACCCGGCAGTCAATCGACAGCATGAGGAGCTTCCGCAGGTTATTGACTAGTACCGGTTCCATCGACTCCCTGACGAAAGGCTCCTCCTTTGCGATAGGTTCGGCCTTGGCGGTGAGGGATACAGAGATGGGGGAGCGGGAGGAGGCGCCGCCGCCGGAGACCCGGAAGACTGTGTGTTGCTTCTGGATGAGGGAGAGGAAGTTCCACTTCTGGACGAAGCCGACTTCTTTTTCGAGGTCGCGGAGGAGGAGGGGGCGGGTGCTGTGGGAGGAGATTAGGGCTTTGAGGCGGAGGAGAAGAGAGGGCTTCTTGTGGGGGTCCATGGCCTTGTCGAGGTCGGGGACCCGGTGGTAGGTCTTCTTCTTGGGGCGGGGATCGGGCTTGGAGGAGTAGGTGGACATGGGAGAGGAGGAGGGGGGGGGGGGGAAGGAGTGAGGATTTGGGGAGGAGGAAAGAGGAGGGTTTTGAGGAGATCGAATACATGGTTTTGTTGAGATTCTTCAGAACGAGGCTTCTCTACTGCGGCTTAGAACCGGCTCTAAATTAGCTAATTCTAAAGTTACATACACTTTTTTGGTATGTTCAAGTTGTATAAAGTTACATTCACATTTTTTGGTATTTCTATGAAGTACTAGTTCGGCCTTGTATTGATTCCAACAATGGTGCTGCATCTAACAGTTGATAAAATGTTATTTTGGCCATCATTCAACACATTTTGATCTTTCTATAAAGATGGTGCTGCATTCAACACACTACAAATTGCATATACTTCCTCTAGGATACATTGTTGCATATGCATACTACATCAATGAGCATTATGAGATAATAAGGCATGTTCACTGAACAATTTTTTACAAAAATGAAGCCAAGACTTACCTACTCGGCTTCCGATGTCGTACACGATGAACATTTTTACAGGATGAAATCACAAATTGCACACTTAGGCACACAATTCTTGGAGAGAAGGAAGCCTGTCCCTTCAACATTATATAGAAAGTGGCAAAGCTCCATGGCCTGATTAGTCGAAGCAACTATTTAACCATCAGCCTTCAAAGTTCAAAAGAATTTCTGACCTGCTAGATCACATCATGCTGCAGCAATGCAAAGAATCAATCCGAGGCCATTTTACACAGGTTTTGGCAGTCTGAAATTGAATACAATTGCTCTTATAAAATTACAACACTGCCTCATGCCCTTTCCAACTGACTACAGTATAATTAGCACCACCACCTGGTAATGCATGATTTTGTATCAACCACAGTGACCTAACCCTGCAGAAACAAAATAACCAGAGGTTATAACTTCAGAATATTCCAAAGTAATACAATTGCCATTTCACCTTTTTAAGTCAGGTAGATGACAGCATGGTCTATGTAATAAATTCTCATGCACATCACAAGTGAGCAAATCACGGGCACCACTTGGAGGTTAACGCCTACCAAAGCAGAAATACATGCACAATTGATATCACATACGTCTACTGAGTGAAACCTGGCAGGAGTCATAGGAGGAGTCTTTTACCTATGGTAATGCACCCTACAGAAGAGTAGATAAAGAAATTTCTTACCCCCAACATGGTAATGATTCAGTTTCACAATTCTGGCAGTTAACTTGTGACGTGGTGTACCATCAAATCATACTTCTAGCTCACCCGCATATTGACAGATATGTAGTTGTTTATAACATGGATACCATCTATATGAATACATAAAGACGAATCTACGGAAATGTGCATAACCTTAATTGAAATTTTGATCCTTGCAGAAAATGAAATACAGAGAACCTTTTAAGTTAAGGAGTAACAACAACATTTTAAGGAAAAAGGACAACTGATGACAAACATGTAGTTTAGCCATTAAAATATTTCCTACCACTACATGGTCATGAATATATGGTCATCAAAACATCTAAAAGTCCCGAAAACATGTCAATTATAAATATCACTACTTGATAGATTTTCAATCACATTCTATACAAGCAACAATAACAAGTATTGTCTGCTCTAGGCATCTCTTCTTAGTTTTATGTGTTATATCTCTTTATAATACAGTATTTGCATGTTTAATACTTCAAGTATCTATAATGCTCAAGAACCAGAATACTGATGGAGAAAAAGGTGGACAGTGATTAAAATATGGCTACCAAAATCAAACAAGACTTACCTGGGTTAGTCAACTGAACTTAAGGAAGAACTAATTGGAGCCCATGTTTCCATGCAGTGACTCATATTCCAGTTGATGAATAGCATGTGAAGTCTGGATAGGATACAGAATTACAGATACAATCAGATAACTTGGAAGAACACTAATGAAAGAAAAAGCCAAAGAACTAAGGAATTGTATACATGAAATGGAACGAAAGAATCAATGTACTACAACAATGCGACCCCAGCCCTCGCTCAATAACAACAACAACAAAAGCCTTCATCCCAAATTATTGGGGTGGCTCTATGAATTCACTTATCATTATTCTTCTTCATTACTAACAACAAAATGAACAACCCTTTTATCCCAAGGTTCGATAGGTTACCTGAATGCAGTTACTCCATCGTCTATATTGGTGGTCACATCAATTATTGGCAAATCCCATATTCTTCTAACAGCTTATTCTGTTTTCAGTTTGATTTACCCACCTCCTAGTAGAGCATCTTCAATTAAAATCTGATCACCCACATCCAATGATCTCCATTCAAATGTCCAATCATCTCAAACAATTGATCATATCCTCGATTGAAGTTATCACTAACCTCCCAAAGTTCTCCTCTCATTTTGCCACACTTCTATCTTACCATTCTCATTTCAGCTATTCAAAGACTTTGAACTACGTCTCCTGGACATAAATACATCACGATACGGACAAAAGGACATGGACACAAGGCTAGTTTTGGTGTGTCCTAGTTTAAATTGTACTGTCTGTCACGTCCGCAACATGTCCCACGCGAACACTGAAATTTGGAGTGTCCATCTTGCTTGGTTGTTTCTAAGACTTTATTCGACTTGCCAACATTTTGATTCATAAAGCATGATACCAACAGTTGATCGGTCGAGATAGTTGATCGGTCGAGATGATTCGTTGTAATTAGATCTTATTTCAAACAAATGGTGGAGGATGATGGAATTTATTATTCTGTTGGATGTTTATATTTTTATACTTATTCCGTATTGAGCATTGCCGCTTGGATATGACTTGAAGGTTGACCGTTTATTGTGTTTATATGCCAATCACAACCGATTATTATAACTGTGATTTTGGTGACAAAAAGCAACCGAGCATGGGATGAATTGGTTAACTTGGGCATTGTTGTCAAGGATGCTCTGAGGCAAAGTGAAGCAAGGTGCGGCACTACGCCTTAAAATTGGGGAACACAAATGTATTATGCCAGGCGCTCACCTTATAGTGCGTCTACTCGTCTCGTTACAAGGCACACGGAGGAGGCACGGTGTTTTATTTGGGTGGAGATATAGGTTTCTTAATGACCTAATCCAAACCTGTTAACCCTTTACTAAACCAACACTAATTAGCAGTACTGGGACAAACTGTGAAAGGAATGGTTTTTTAATGACTAGACCCAAACCGTTAACATTTTCAAAAATGATTAATACAGATAAAAACAGACATATACACAGTAGGTGCACAACATCTTAATGGGAACAAGATAAAAAGGTGGATCAGAAGCAAGTCATGTACCATACTCCTAAGGAAAACTCAATAAGAGGGAGTTGAGTACGTAAAATAATAAACTATCACAGCACATAAAATCTAATGCATCTTAGGAGGCAACTGGATTTGAACAACAGCAGAACCAAAACAAGTGTACTCTTCTTAAAGTTTGCTCTAACTTATACGAATAAATTAAACTAGATTATGAAACATAAACAAAGTGTAGTCTTCAGGATATCCCGCCATTCATGTATGTTGCATGAATACGGACACGGATAGAGATACTGACACAACACAGGTACGGACACTATTTTTCTATGCTCTGGAACATAGATTCTTCTTGATAAGCGAGAAATAACTTAAGAATTTAGAGTAACGGCATTCGAGCTCCTCTAGCAAAAGTTCAAACATCCAAATGACGTCTCTTGGTGATAAAGTACCGGTTTCAGTACACTTATTAGCCACCTCAAGTAACTCTAGTGGTTAAAAATAAACCCTCAAAACCAATTGCTTAACAACAAGGATTTATGTTGTATCCAGGCTCGCATAAGCAGTGTCATGGGCAACAAAGGGGAGTAATTGAATAAAAAAAAGTATCAAATAAGCATTGATAGAAAAAGGTCAGGAGAACATTTCAAGCCAATCATTAGACTTTTTATTATTATTAGCACAATGAGTAAATGCTCGAAGAAGAAGAATAAACATGTACACTAAGGCGTGTTAGTGGACTAATTGTGTTTTAATCAAGCCTCTTTTTGTTCCGATTATTAGTATATCATCCAAAATTCTAAATCTTATGTGGACAAACCAGTTGACTACCGATACCGAAGTACATAAGAACACCAACAAATTATTTGAGAGAAACTTGTCATTCTACATGCATTAGTTAACAACATATTAAACCAATCAAAGTAAAGCTTGATAGGAAATGCAACACATTTCTGGATAATAAAAATCTCATATTAAACATACCAAATTCCATTAAGTAGCGATGGTGTTACTCATATCAGGGCAAGTCCTCCCAATGAGTGACATGAAACGATCTTGAAATCTCAAGAGAGGGCACTTTTCTATCAATTCACTTCCATCATAAGCTTCCTTCATGAACACAGTACTCCTCGCCCCCTTATTAGTAATATAAAAGATCTCATGATTCTTCACCAAACATAGCAACAACCTACAAGGGAGTTGATACTCCATGTGGAAAGCATCCAACTTGTTCGACGTCAGCCTCTTCTCCATCATCAAACTCAAAAGCTCGTGAAGCACCGCCACGGCCCTCTTCCTCGCCTCGGGTGTCCTCGGCTCGACGCGCCTAGCATTCAGGTACGGGGACGGGGACGCTAGCCTCTGCCACTTTTGCAACTCCTGGAGATAATGCACGTTCGGCCTGAACCCCGGAGCGAACTTGATCCTGAAAGCGAACGGCCCCAAAAAGTTGTCTTTCGAAATGACTCTTGAAAAGCTCCCAAGATCCAACCTTTCTTCGCGGGCGGTAACCGCCAGTGAAGAATCCCAGCTCTCCAGGCAGAGAAACTCCCTTCCGTCGACGTTCTTAACAGCGAAAAAATTCGGGTACTTCGAAACGAAGCACTTCTTCCAGTTCAGAGGCAGACCCATCTCCGACTCCACGAACTCCACCTTCTCGACGGGGACCCGGCAGTCAATCGACAGCATGAGGAGCTTCCGCAGGTTATTGACTAGTACCGGTTCCATCGACTCCCTGACGAAAGGCTCCTCCTTTGCGATAGCTTCGGCTTTGGCGGTGAGGGATACAGAGATGGGGGAGCGGGAGGAGGCGCCGCCGCCGGAGATTCGGAAGACCGTGTGGTGCTTCTGGATGAGGGAGAGGAAGTTCCACTTCTGGACGAAGCCGACTTCTTTTTCGAGGTCGCGGAGGAGGGGCGCGGGTGCAGTGGGAGGAGATTAGGGCTTTGAGGCGGAGGAGAAGAGAGGGCTTCTTGTGGAGGTCCATGGCCTTGTCGAGGTCGGGGACCCGGTGGTAGGTCTTCTTCTTGGGGCGGCGGTCGGGCTTTGAGGAGTAGGTGGACATGGGAGAGGAGGAGCGGGGGGAAAGGAGTGAAGATTTGGGGAGGAGGAAAGAGGAGGGTTTTGAGGAGATAGAATACATGGTTTTGTTGAGATTCTTCAGAACGAGGCTTCTCTACAGCGGCTTAGAACCGGCTCTAAATTAGCTTGTGGACAAACCAGTTGACTACCGATACTGAAGTACATAAGAACACCAGCAAATTATTTGAGAGAAACTTGTCATTCTACAAGCATTAGTTAACAACATATTAAACCAATCAAAGTAAAGCTTGATAGGAAATGCAACAAATTTCTGGATAATAAAAATCTCATATTAAACATACCAAATTCCATTAAGTAGCGATGGCGTTACTCATATCAGGGCAAGTCCTCCCAATGAGTGACATGAAGCGATCTTGAAATCTCAAGAGGGTACTTTTCTATCAATTCACTCCCATCGTAAGCTTCCTTCAGGAACACAGTACGCCTCACCCCCTTATTAGTAATATAAAAGATCCCATGATTCTTCACCAGACATAGGAACAACCTACAAGGGAGTTGATAATCCCTGTGGAAAGCATCCAACTTGTCCGACGTCAGCCTCTTCTCCATCATCAAACTCAAAAGCTCGTGACGCACCGCCACGGCCCTCTTACTCACCTCGGGTGTCCCCGGTTCGACGCGCCTAGCATTCAGGTACGGGGACAAGGGAACGCTAGCCTCTGCCACTTTTGCAACTCCTAGAGATAATGCATGTTCGGCCTGAACCCCGAAGCGAACTTGATCCTGAAAGCGAACAGCACCGAAAAGTTGTCGTCTTTCGAAATGACCCTTGAAAAGCTCCCAAGATCCAACCTTTCTTCGCGGGCGGTGACCGCCAGCGAAGAATCCCAGCTCTCCAGGCAGAGGAACTCCCTTCCGTCGACGTTCTTAACAGAGAAAAAATCCGGGTACTTCGAAACGAAGCACTTCTTCCAGTTCAGAGGCAGACCCATCTCCGACTCCACGAGCTCCACCTTCTCGACGGGGACCCGGCAGTCAATCGACAGCATGAGGAGCTTCCGCAGGTTATTGACTAGTACCGGTTCCATCGACTCCCTGACGAAAGGCTCCTCCTTTGCGATAGGTTCGGCCTTGGCGGTGAGGGATACAGAGATGGGGGAGCGGGAGGAGGCGCCGCCGCCGGAGACCCGGAAGACTGTGTGTTGCTTCTGGATGAGGGAGAGGAAGTTCCACTTCTGGACGAAGCCGACTTCTTTTTCGAGGTCGCGGAGGAGGAGGGGGCGGGTGCTGTGGGAGGAGATTAGGGCTTTGAGGCGGAGGAGAAGAGAGGGCTTCTTGTGGGGGTCCATGGCCTTGTCGAGGTCGGGGACCCGGTGGTAGGTCTTCTTCTTGGGGCGGGGGTCGGGCTTGGAGGAGTAGGTGGACATGGGAGAGGAGGAGGGGGGGGGGAAAGGAGTGAGGATTTGGGGAGGAGGAAAGAGGAGGGTTTTGAGGAGATCGAATACATGGTTTTGTTGAGATTCTTCAGAACGAGGCTTCTCTACTGCGGCTTAAAACCGGCTCTAAATTAGCTAATTCTAAAGTTACATACACTTTTTTTGGTATGTTCAAGTTGTATAAAGTTACATTCACATTTTTTGGTATTTCTATGAAGTACTAGTTCGGCCTTGTATTGATTCCAACAATGGTGCTGCATCTAACAGTTGATAAAATGCTATTTTGGCCATCATTCAACACATTTTGATCTTTCTATAAAGATGGTGCTGCATTCAACACACTACAAATTGCATATACTTCCTCTAGGATACATTGCTGCATATGCATACTACATCAATGAGCATTATGAGATAATAAGGCATGTTCACTGAACAATTTTTTACAAAAATGAAGCCAAGACTTACCTACTCGGCTTCCGATGTCGTACACGATGAACATTTTTACAGGATGAAATCACAAATTGCACACTTAGGCACACAATTCTTGGAGAGAAGGAAGCCTGTCCCTTCAACATTATATAGAAAGTGGCAAAGCTCCATGTACCATACTCCTAAGGAAAACTCAATAGGAGGGAGTTGAGTACGTAAAATAATAAATTATCACAGCACATAAAATCTAATGCATCTTAGGAGGCAACTGGATTTGAACAACAGCAGAACCAAAACAAGTGTACTCTGCTTAAAGTCTGCTCTAACTTGTAGGAATAAATTAAACTAGATTATGAAACATAAACATAGTGTAGACTTCAGGATATCCCGCCATTCATGTATGTTGCATGAATACGGACACGGATAGAGATACTGACACAACATAGGTACGGACACTATTTTTCCATGCTCTGGAACATAGATTCTTCTTGATAAGTGAGAAATAACTTAAGAATTTAGAGTAACGGTATTAGAGCTCCTCTAGCAAAAGTTCAAACATCCAAATGACATCTCTTGGTGATAAGGTACCGGTTTCAGTACACTTATTAGCCACCTCAAGTAACTCTAGTGGTTGAAAATAAACCCTCAAAACCAATTGTTTAACAACAAGGATTTATGTTGTATTCAGGCTTGCATAAGCAGTGCCATGGGCAACAAAGGGGAGCAATTGAATAAAAAAACAGTATCAAATGAGCATTGATAGAAAAAGGTCAGTAGAACATTTCAAGCCAATCATTAGACTTTTTATTATTATTAGCACAATGAGTAAATGCTCGAAGAAGAAGAATAAATATGTACACTAAAGCGTGTTAGTGGACTAATTGTGTTTTAATCAAGCCTCTTTTTTGTTCCGATTATTAGTATATCATCCAAAATTCTAAACCTTATGTGGACAAACCAGTTGACTACCGAGACCGAAGCACATAAGAACACCAGCAAATTATTTGAGAGAAACTTGTCATTCTACAAGCATTAGTTAACAACATATTAAACTAATCAAAGTAAAGCTTGATAGGAAATGCAACGCATTTCTGGATAATAAAAATCTCATATTAAACATACCAAATTCCATTAAGTAGCGATGGCGTTACTCATATCAGGACAAGTCCTCCCAATGAGTGACATGAAGCGATCTTGAAATCTCAAGAGAGGGCACTTTTCTATCAATTCACTCCCATCATAAGCTTCCTTCAGGAACACAATACTCCTCGCCCCGCTATTAGTAATATAAAAGATCCCATGATTCTTCACCAGACATAGCAACAACCTACAAGGGAGTTGATACTCCCTGTGGAAAGCATCCAACTTGTCCGACGTCAGCCTCTTCTCCATCATCAAACTCAAAAGCTCGTGAAGCACCGCCACGGCCCTCTTCCTCGCCTCGGGTGTCCCCGGCTCGACGCGCCTAGCATTCAGATACGGGGACGGGGACGCTAGCCTCTTCCACTTTTGCAACTCCTGGAGATAATGCACGTTCGGCCTGAACCCCGGAGCGAACTTGATCCCGAAAGAGAACGGCCCCGAAAAGTTGCCGTCTTTCGAAATGACCCTTGAAAACCTCCCAAGATCCAACCTTTCTTCGCGGGCGGTGACCGCCAGCGAAGAATTCCAGCCCTCCAGGCAGAGAAACTCTCTTCCGTCGACGTTCTTAACAGAGAAAAAATCTGGGTACTTCGAAACGAAGCACTTCTACCAGTTCAGAGATAGACCCATCTCCGATTCCACGAGCTCCACCTTCTCGACCGGGACCCGGCAGTCAATCGACAGCATGAGGAGCTTCCGCAGGTTATTGACTAGTACCGGCTCCATCGACTCCCTGACGAAAGGCTCCTCCTTTGCGATAGCGTCGGCCGCGGTGAGGGATACAGAGATGGGGGAGCGGGAGGAGGCGCCGCCGCCGGAGACCCGGAAGACTGTGTGGTGCTTCTGGATGAGGGAGAGGAAGTTCCTCTTCCGGACGAAGCCGACTTCTTTTTCGAGGTCGCGGAGGAGTGGGCGGGTGCTGTGGGAGGAGATTAGGGCTTTGAGGCGGAGGAGAAGAGAGGGCTTCTTGTGGAGGCCATGGCCTTGTCGAGGTCGGGGACCCGGTGGTAGGTCTTCATCATGGGGCGGCGGTCGGGCTTGGAGGAGTAGGTGGACATGGGATAGGAGGAGCGGGGGGAGAGGAGTGAGGATTTGGGGAGGAGGAAAGAGGAGGGTTTTGAGGAGATCGAATACATGATTTTGTTGAGATTCTTCAGAACGAGGCTTCTCTACTGCGGCTTAGAACAGGCTGTAAATTAGCTTATGTGGACAAACCAGTTGACTACCGATACCGAAGTACATAAGAACACCAGCAAATTATTTGAGAGAAACTTGTCATTCTACAAGCATTAGTTAACAACATATTAAACCAATCAAAGTAAAGCTTGATAGGAAATGCAACACATTTCTGGATAATAAAAACCTCATATTAAACATATCAAATTCCATTAAGTAGCGATGGCGTTACTCATATCAGGACAAGTCCTCCCAATGAGTGACATGAAGCGATCTTGAAATCTCAAGAGAGGGCACTTTTCTATCAATTCACTCCCATCATAAGCTTCCTTCAGGAACACAGTACTCATCGCCCCCTTATTAGTAATATAAAAGATTTCATGATTCTTCACCAGACATAGCAACAACCTACAAGGGAGTTGATACTCCCTGTGGAAAGCATCCAACTTGTCCGATGTCAGCCTCTTCTCCATCATCAAACTCAAAAGCTCGTGAAGCACCGCCACGTCCCTCTTCCTCGCCTCGGGTGTCCCCGGCTCGACGCGCCTAGCATTCAGGTACGGGGACAAGGGAACGCTAGCCTCTGCCACTTTTGCAACTCCTGGAGATAATGCACGTTCGAGCTGAACCCCTGAGCGAACTTGATCCTGAAAGCGAACGGCCCCGAAAAGTTGCCGTCCTTCGAAATGACCCTTGAAAAGCTCCCAAGATCCAACCTTTCTTCGCGGGCGGTGACCGCCAGCAAAGAATCCCAGCTCTCCAGGCAGAGAAACTCCCTTCCGTCGACGTTCTTAACAGAGAAAAAATTCGGGTACTTCGAAACGAAGCACTTCTTCCAGTTCAGAGGCAGACCCATCTCCGACTCCACGAGCTCCACCTTCTCGACGGGGACCCGGCAGTCAATCGACAGCATGAGGAGCTTCCGCAGGTTATTGACTAGTATCGGTTCCATCGACTCCCAGACGAAAGGCTCCTCCTTTGCGATAGCTTCGGCCTTGGCGGTAAGGGATACAGAGATGGGGGAGCGGGAGGAGGCGCCGCCGCCGAAGATCCGAAAGATTGTGTGGTGCTTCTGGATGAGCGAGAGGAAGTTCCACTTCTGAACGAAGCCGACTTCTTTTTCGAGGTCGCGGAGGAGGAGGGGGCGGGTGCTGTGGGAGGAGATTAGGGCTTTGAGGCGGAGGAGAAGAGAGGGCTTCTTGTGGAGGTCCATGGCCTTGTCGAGGTCGGGGACCCGGTGGTAGGTCTTCTTCTTGGGGCGGCGGTCGGACTTGGAGGAGTAGGTGGACATGGGAGAGGAGGAGCGGAGGGAAAGGAGTGAGGATTTTGGGAGGAGGAAAGAGGAGGGTTTTGAGGAGATCGAATACATGGTTTTGTTGAGATTCTTCAGAACGAGGCTTCTCTATTGCGGCTTAGAACCGGCTCTAAATTAGCTTATGTGGACAAACCAGTTAACTACCGATACCGAAGTACATAAGAACAGCAGCAAATTATTTGATAGAAACTTGTCATTCTACAAGCATTAGTTAACAACATATTAAACCAATCAAAGTAAAGCTTGATAGGAAATGCAACACATTTCTAGATAATAAAAATCTCATATTAAACATACCAAATTCCATTAAGTAGCGATGGCGTTACTCATATCAGGGCAAGTCCCCCCAATGAGTGACATGAAGAGATCTTGAAATCTCAAGAGAGGTTACTTTTCTATCAATTCACTCCTATCATAAGCTTCCTTCAGGAACACAGTACTCCTCGCCCCCTTATTAGTAATATAAAAGATCCCATGATTCTTCACCAGACATAGCAACAACCTACAAGGGAGTTGATACCCCATATGGAAAGCATCCAACTGGTCCGACGTCAGCCTCTTCTCCATCATCAAACTCAAAAGCTCGTGACGCACCGCCACGGCCCACTTTCTCGTCTCGGGTGTCCCCGGCTCACGCGCCTAGCATTCAGGTACGGGGACAAGGGAACGCTAGCCTCTGCCACTTTTGCAACTCCTGGAGATAATGCACGTTCGGCCTGAACCCCGGAGCGAACTTGATCCTGAAAGCGAACGGCCCCGAAAAGTTGTCGTCTTTCGAAATGACCCTTGAAAAGCTCCCAAGATCCAACCTTTCTTCGCGGACGGTGACCGCCAGCGAAGAATCCCAGCTTTCCAGGCAGAGAAACTCCCTTCCGTCGACGTTTTTAACAAAGAAAAAATCCGGGTACTTCGAAACGAAGCACTTCTTCCAGTTCAGAGGCAGACCCATCTCCGACTCCACGAGCTCCACCTTCTCGACGGGGACCCGGCAGTCAATCGACAGCATGAGGAGCTTCCGCAAGTTATTGACTAGTACCGGTTCCATCGACTCCCTGACGAAAGGCTCCCCCTTTGCGATAGCTTCGGCCTTGGTGGTGAGGGATACATAGATGGGGGAGCGGGAGGAGGTGTCGCCGCCGGAGACCCGGAAGACTGTGTGGTGCTTCTGGATGAGGGAGAGGAAGTTCCACTTCTGGACGAAGCCGACTTCTTTTTCGAGGTCGCGGAAGAGGATGGGGCGGATGCTGTAGGAGGAGATTAGGACTTTGAGGCGAAGGAGAAGAGAGGGCTTCTTGTGGAGGTCCATGGCCTTGTCGAGGTCGGGGACCCGTTGGTAGGTCTTCATCTTGGGGCGGCGGTCTGGCTTGGAGGAGTAGGTGGACATGGGAGACGAGGAGCGGGGGGAAAGGAGTGAGGATTTGGGGAGGAAAGAGGAGGGTTTTGAGGAGATAGAATACATGGTTTTGTTGAGATTCTTCAGAACGAGGCTTCTCTACTGCGGCTTAGAACCGGCTCTAAATTAGCTAATTCTAAAGTTACATACACATTTTTTGGTATGTTCAAGTTGTATAAAGTTACATACATATTTTTTGGTATTTCTATGAAGTGCTAGTTCGGCCTTGTATTGATTCCATCGACTCCCTGACGAAAGGCTCCTCCTTTGCGATAGCTTCGGCCTTGGCGGTGAGGGAAACAGAGATGGGGGAGCGGGAGGAGGTGCCGCCGCCGGAGACCCGGAAGACTGTGTGGTGCTTCTGGAAGAGGGAGAGGAAGTTCCACTTCTGGACGAAGCCGACTTCTTTTTCGAGGTCGCGGAGGAGGAGGGGGCGGGTGCTGTGGGAGGAGATTAGGGCTTTGAGGCGGAGGAGAAGAGAGGGCTTCTTGTGGAGGTCCATGGCCTTGCCGAGGTCGGGGACCCGGTGGTAGGTCTTCTTCTTGGGGCGGCGGTCGGGATTGGAGGAGTAGGTGGACATGTGAGAGGAGGAGCGGGGGGAAAGGAGTGAGTATTTGGGGAGGAGGAAAGAGGAGGGTTTTGAGGAGATCGAATACACGGTTTTGTTGAGATTCTTCAGAACGAGGCTTCTCTACTGCGGCTTAGAACCGGCTCTAAATTAGCTAATTCTAAAGTTACATACACTTTTTTTCGTATGTTCAAGTTGTATAAAGTTATATACACAGTTTTTGGTATTTCTATGAAGTGCTAGTTCGGCCTTGTATTGATTCCAACAATGGTGCTGCATCTAACAGTTGATAAAATGTTATTTTGGCCATCATTCAACAAATTTTCATCTTTCTATAAAGATGGTGCTGCATTCAACACACTACAAATTGCATATACTTCCTCTAGGATACATTGCTGCATATGCATACCGCATCAATGAGCATTATGAGATAATAAGGCATGTTCACTGAACAATTTTTTTAAAAAATGAAGCCAAGACTTACCTACTCGGCTTCCGATGTCGTACACGATGAACATTTTTACAGGATGAAATCACAAATTGCACACTTAGGCACACAATTCTTGGAGAGAAGGAAGCATGTCCCTTCAACATTATATAGAAAGTGGCAAAGCTCCATGGCCTGATTAGTAAAAGCAACTATTTAACCATCAGCCTTCAAAGTTCAAAAGAATTTCTCACCTGCTAGATCACATCATGCTGCAGCAATGCAAAGAATCAATCCGAGGCCATTTTACACAGGTTTTGGCAGTCTGAAATTGAATACAATTGCTCTTATAAAATTACAACACTGCCTCCTGCCCTTTCCAACTGACTACAGTATAATTAGCACCACCACCTGGTAATGCATGATTTTGTATCAACCACAGTGCCCTAACCCTGCAGAAACAAAATAACCAGAACACAACGGAAATGTGCATAACCTTAATTGAAATTTTGATCCTTGCAGAAAATGAAATACAGAGAACCTTTTAAGTTAAGGAGTAACAACAACATTTTAAGGAAAAAGGACAACTGATGACAAACATGTAGTTTAGCCATTAAAATATTGCCTACCACTACATGGTCATGAATATATGGTCACCAAAACATCTAAAAGTCCCGAAAACATGTCAATTATAAATATCACTACTTGATAGATTTTCAATCACATTCTATACAAGCAACAATAACAAGTATTGTCTGCTCTAGGCATCTCTTCTTAGTTTTATGTGTTATATCTCTTTATAATACAGTATTTGCATGTTTAATACTTCAAGTATCTATAATGCTCAAGAACCAGAATACTGATGGAGAAAAAGGTGGACAGTGATTAAAATATGGCTACCAAAATCAAACAAGACTTACCTGGGTTAGTCAACTGAACTTAAGGAAGAACTAATTGGAGCCCATGTTTCCATGCAGTGACTCATATTCCAGTTGATGAATAGCATGTGAAGTCTGGATAGGATACAGAATTACAGATACAATCAGATAACTTGGAAGAACACTAATGAAAGAAAAAGCCAAAGAACTAAGGAATTGTATACATGAAATGGAACGAAAGAATCAATATACTGCAACAATGCGACCCCAGCCCTCGCTCAATAACAACAACAACAAAAGCCTTCATCCCAAATTATTGGGGTGGCTCTATGAATTCACTTATCATTATTCTTCTTCATTACTAACAACAAAATGAACAACCCTTTTATCCCAAGGTTCGATAGGTTACCCGAATGCAGTTACTCCAACGTCTATATTGGTGGTCACATCAATTATTGGCAAATCCCATATTCTTCTAACAGCTTATTCTGTTTTCAGTTTGATTTACCCACCTCCTAGTAGAGCATCTTCAATTAAAATCTGATCACCCACATCCAATGATCTCCATTCAAATGTCCAATCATCTCAAACAATTGATCATATCCTCGATTGAAGTTATCACTAACCTCCCAAAGTTCTCCTCTCATTTTGCCACACTTCTATCTTACCATTCTCATTTCAGCTATTCAAAGACTTTGAACTACGTCTCCTGGACATAAATACATCACGATACGGACAAAAGGACATGGACACAAGACTAGTTTTGGTGTGTCCTAGTTTAAATTGTACTGTCTGTCACGTCCGCAACATGTCCCACGCGGACACTGAAATTTGGAGTGTCCATCTTGCTTGATTGTTTCTAAGACTTTATTCGACTTGCCAACATTTTGATTCATAAAGCATGATACCAACAGTTGATCGGTCGAGATAGTTGATCGGTCGAGATGATTCGTTGTAATTAGATCTTATTTCAAACAAATGGTGGAGGATGATGGAATTTATAATTCTGTTGGATGTTTATATTTTTTTATACTTATTTCGTATTGAGCATTGGCGCTTGGATATGACTTGAAGGTTGACCGTTTATTGTGTTTATATGCCAATCACAACCGAATATTATAACTGTGATTTTGGTGACAAAAAGCAACCGAGCATGGGATGAATTGGTTAACTTGGGCATTGTTGTCAAGGATGCTCTGAGGCAAAGTGAAGCAAGGTGCGGCACTACGCCTTAAAATTGGGGAACACAAATGTATTATGCCAGGCGCTCACCTTATAGTGCGTCTACTCGTCTCGTTACAAGGCACACGGAGGAGGCACGGTGTTTTATTTGGGTGGAGATATAGGTTTCTTAATGACCTAATCCAAACCTGTTAACCCTTTACTAAACCAACACTAATTAGCAGTACTGGGACAAACTGTGAAAGGAATGGTTTTTTAATGACTAGACCCAAATCGTTAACATTTTCAAAAATGATTAATACAGATAAAAACAGACATATACACAGTAGGTGCACAACATCTTAATGGGAACAAGATAAAAAGGTTGATCAGAAGCAAGTCATGTACCATACTCCTAAGGAAAACTCAATAAGAGGGAGTTGAGTACGTAAAATAATAAATTATCACAGCACATAAAATCTAATGCATCTTAGGAGGCAACTGGATTTGAACAACAGCAGAACCAAAACAAGTGTACTCTGCTTAAAGTCTGCACTAACTTGTACGAATAAATTAAACTAGATTATGAAACATAAACAAAGTGTAGTCTTCAGGATATCCCGTCATTCATGTATGTTGCATGAATACGGACACGGATAGAGATACTGACACAACACAGGTACGGACACTATTTTTCCATGCTCTGGAACATAGATTCTTCTTGATAAGCGAGAAATAACTTAAGAATTTAGAGTAACGGCATTAGAGCTCCTCTAGCAAAAGTTCAAACATCCAAATGACGTCTCTTGGTGATAAAGTACCGGTTTCAGTACACTTATTAGCCACCTCAAGTAACTCTAGTGGTTAAAAATAAACCCTCAAAACCAATTGCTTAACAACAAGGATTTATGTTGTATCCAGGCTCGCATAAGCAGTGTCATGGGCAACAAAGGGGAGTAATTGAATAAAAAAAATTATCAAATAAGCATTGATAGAAAAAGGTCAGGAGAACATTTCAAGCCAATCATTAGACTTTTTATTATTATTAGCACAATGAGTAAATGCTCGAAGAAGAAGAATAAACATGTACACTAAGGCGTGTTAGTGGACTAATTGTGTTTTAATCAAGCCTCTTTTTGTTCCGATTATTAGTATATCATCCAAAATTCTAAATCTTATGTGGACAAACCAGTTGACTACCGATACCGAAGTACATAAGAACACCAACAAATTATTCGAGAGAAACTTGTCATTCTACATGCATTAGTTAACAACATATTAAACCAATCAAAGTAAAGCTTGATAGGAAATGCAACACATTTCTGGATAATAAAAATCTCATATTAAACATACCAAATTCCATTAAGTAGCGATGGTGTTACTCATATCATGGCAAGTCGGCAAGTCCTCCCAATGAGTGACATGAAACGATCTTGAAATCTCAAGAGAGGGCACTTTTCTATCAATTCACTCCCATCATAAGCTTCCTTCAGGAACACAGTACTCCTCGTCCCCTTATTAGTAATATAAAAGATCCATGATTCTTCACCAGACATAGCAACAACCTACAAGGGAGTTGATACTCCATGTGGAAAGCATCCAACTTGTCCGACGTCAGCCTCTTCTCCATCATCAAACTCAAAAGCTCGTGAAGCACCGCCATGGCCCTCTTCCTCGCCTCGGGTGTCCTCGGCTCGACGCGCCTAGCATTCAGGTACGGGGACGGGGACGCTAGCCTCTGCCACTTTTGCAACTCCTGGAGATAATGCACGTTCGGCCTGAACCCCGGAGCGAACTTGATCCTGAAAGCTAACGGCCCCGAAAAGTTGTCGTCTTTCGAAATGACCCTTGAAAAGCTCCCAAGATCCAACCTTTCTTCGCGGGCGGTGACCGCCAGTGAAGAATCCCAGCCCTCCAGGCAGAGAAACTCCCTTCCGTCGACGTTCTTAACAGCGAAAAAATTCGGGTACTTCGAAACGAAGCACTTCTTCCAGTTCAGAGGCAGACCCATCTCCGACTCCACGAACTCCACCTTCTCGACGGGGACCCGGCAGTCAATCGACAGCATGAGGAGCTTCCGCAGGTTATTGACTAGTACCGGTTCCATCGACTCCCTGACGAAAGGCTCCTCCTTTGCGATAGCTTCGGCCTTGGCGGTGAGGGATACAAAGATGGGGGAGCGGGAGGAGGCGCCGCTGCCGGAGATTCGGAAGACCGTGTGGTGCTTCTGGATGAGGGAGAGGAAGTTCCACTTCTGGACGAAGCCGACTTCTTTTTCGAGGTCGCGGAGGAGGAGGGGCGCGGGTGCTGTGGGAGGAGATTAGGGCTTTGGGGCGGAGGAGAAAAGAGGGCTTCTTGTGGAGGTCCATGGCCTTGTCGAGGTCGGAGACCCGGTGGTATGTCTTCTTCTTGGGGCGGCGGTCGGGCTTGGAGGAGTAGGTGGACATGGGAGAGGAGGAGCGGGGGGAAAGGAGTGAGGATTTGGGGAGGAGGAAAGAGGAGGGTTTTGAGGAGACAGAATACATGGTTTTGTTGAGATTCTTCAGAACGAGGCTTCTCAAATGCGGCTTAGAACCGGCTCTAAATTAGCTTGTGGACAAACCAGTTGACTACCGATACCGAAGTACATAAGAACACCAGCAAATTATTTGAGAGAAACATGTCATTCTACAAGCATTAGTTAACAACATATTAAACCAATCAAAGTAAAGCTTGACAGGAAATGCAGCAAATTCTTGGGGCAGGGGTCGGGCTTGGAGGAGTAGGTGGACATGGGAGAGGAGGACGGGGGGGGGGGGGGGGAAGGAGTGAGGATTTGGGGAGGAGGAAAGAGGAGGGTTTTGAGGAGATTGAATACATGGTTTTGTTGAGATTCTTCAGAACGAGGCTTCTCTACTGCGGCTTAGAACCGGCTCTAAATTAGCTAATTCTAAAGTTACATACACTTTTTTTGGTATGTTCAAGTTGTATAAAGTTACATTCACATTTTTTGGTATTTCTATGAAGTGCTAGTTCGGCCTTGTATTGATTCCAACAATGGTGCTGCATCTAACAGTTGATAAAATGTTATTTTGGCCATCATTCAACACATTTTGATCTTTCTATAAAGATGGTGCTGCATTCAACACACTACAAATTGCATATACTTCCTCTAGGATACATTGCTGCATATGCATACCACATCAATGAGCATTATGAGATAATAAGGCATGTTCACTGAACAATTTTTTACAAAAATGAAGCCAAGACTTACCTACTCGGCTTCCGATGTCGTACACGATGAACATTTTTACAGGATGAAATCACAAATTGCACACTTAGGCACACAATTCTTGGAGAGAAGGAAGCCTGTCCCTTCAACATTATATAGAATGTGGCAAAGCTCCATGGCCTGATTAGTCGAAGCAACTATTTAACCATAAGCCTTCAAAGTTCAAAAGAATTTCTGACCTGCTAGATCACATCATGCTGCAGCAATGCAAAGAATCAATCCGAGGCCATTTTACACAGGTTTTGGCAGTCTGAAATTGAATACAATTGCTCTTATCAAATTACAACACTGCCTCCTGCCCTTTCCAACTGACTACAGTATAATTAGCACCACCACCTGGTAATGCATGATTTTGTATCAACCACAGTGACTTAACCCTGCAGAAACAAAATAACCAGAACACAACTGGTTATAACTTCAGAATATTCCAAAGTAATACAATTGTCATTTCACCTTTTTAAGTTAGATAGATGACAGCATGGTCTATGTAATAAATTCTCATGCACATCACAAGTGAGCAAATCACGGGCACCACTTGGAGGTTAACGCCTACCAAGGCAGAAATACATGCACAATTGATATCACATACGTCAACTGAGTGAAACCTGGCAGGAGTCATAGGAGTCATTTACCTATGGTAATGCACCCTACAGAAGAGTAGATAAAGAAATTCCTTACCCCCAACATGGTAATGATTCAGTTTCACAATTCTGGCAGTTAACTTGTGACGTGGTGTACCATCAAATCATACATCTAGCTCACCCGCATATTGACAGATATGTAGATGTTTATATCATGGATACCATCTATATGAATACATAAAGACAAGAATCTACGGAAATGTGCATAACCTTAATTGAAATTTTGATCCTTGCAGAAAATGAAATACAGAGAACCTTTTAAGTTGAGGAGTAACAACAACATTTTAAGGAAAAAAGGACAACTGATGATAAACATGTAGTTTAGCCATTAAAATATTGCCTACCACTACATGGTCATGAATATATGGTCACCAAAACATCTAAAAGTCCCGAAAACATGTCAATTATAAATATCACTACTTGATAGATTTTCAATCACATTCTATACAAGCAACAATAACAAGTATTGTCTGCTCTAGGCATCTCTTCTTAGTTTTTTGTGTTATATCTCTTTATAATACAGTATTTGCATGTTTAATACTTCAAGTATCTATAATGCTCAAGAACCAGAATACTGATGGAGAAAAAGGTGGACAGTGATTAAAATATGGCTACCAAAATCAAACAAAACTTACCTGGGTTAGTCAACTAAACTTAAGGAAGAACTAATTGGAGCCCATGTTTCCATGCAGTGACTCATATTCCAGTTGATGAATAGCATGTGAAGTCTGGATAGGATACAGAATTACAGATACAATCAGATAACTTGGAAGAACACTAATTAAAGAAAAAGCCAAAGAACTATGGAATTGTATACATGAAATGGAACGAAAGAATCAATGTACTGCAACAATGCGACCCCAGCCCTCGCTCAATAACAACAACAACAACAACAACAAAAGCCTTCATCCCAAATTATTGGGGTGGCTCCATGAATCCACTTATCATTATTCCTCTCCATTACTAACAACAAAATGAACAACCCTTTTATCCCAAGGTTCGATCGGTTACCTGAATGCAGTTACTCCAACGTCTATATTGGTGGTCACATCAATTATTGGCAAATCCCATATTCTTCTAACAGCTTATTCTGTTTTCAGTTTGATTTACCCACCTCCTAGTAGAGCATCTTCAATTAAAATCTGATCACCCACATCCAATGATCTCCATTCAAATGTCCAATCATCTCAAACAATTGATCATATCCTCGATTGAAGTTATCACTAACCTCCCAAAGTTCTCCTCTCATTTTGCCACTCTTCCATCTTACCATTCTCATTTCAGCTATTCAAAGACTTTGAACTACGTCTCCTGGACATAAATACATCACGATACGGACAAAAGGACATGGACACAAGACTAGTTTTGGTGTGTCCTAGTTTAAATTGTACTGTCTGTCACGTCCGCAACATGTCCCACGCGGACACTGAAATTTGGAGTGTCCACCTTGCTTGGTTGTTTCTAAGACTTTATTCGACTTGCCAACATTTTGATTCATAAAGCATGATACCAACAGTTGATCGGTCGAGATAGTTGATCGGTCGAGATGATTCGTTATAATTAGATCTTATTTCAAACAAATGGTGGAGGATGATGGAATTTATTATTCTGTTGGATATTTATATTTTATACTTATTCCGTATTGAGCATTGCCGCTTGGATATGACTTGAAGGTTGACCGTTTATTGTGATTATATGCCAATCACAACCGAATATTATAATTGTGATTTTGGTGACAAAAAGCAACCGAGCATGGGATGAATTGGTTAACTTGGGCATTGTTGTCAAGGATGCTCTGAGGCAAAGTGAAGCAAGGTGCGGCACTACGCCTTGCAATTGGGGAACACAAATGCATTATGTCAGACGCTCACCTTATAGTGCGTCTACTCGTCTCGTTACAAGGCACACGGAGGAGACACGGTGTTTTATTTGGGTGCAGATATAGGTTTCTTAATGACCTAATCCAAACCTGTTAACCCTTTACTAAAACCAACACTAATTAGCAGTACTGGGACAAACTGTGAAGGAATGGTTTTCTAATGACTAGACCCAAACCGTTAATATTTTCAAAAATGATTAATACAAATAAAAACAGACATATACACAGTAGTTGCACAACATCTTAATGGGAACAAGATAAAAAGGTTGATCAGAAGCAAGTCATGTACCATACTCCTAAGGAAAACTCAATAAGAGGGAGTTGAGTACGTAAAATAATAAATTATCACAACACATAAAATCTAATGCATCTTAGGAGGCAACTAGATTTGGACAACAGCATAACCAAAACAAGTGTACTCTGCTTAAAGTCTGCTCTAACTTGTACGAATAAATTAAACTAGATTATGAAACATAAACATAGTGTAGACTTCAGGATATCCCGCCATTCATGTATGTTGCATGAATACGGACACGGATAGAGATACTGACACAGCACAGGTACGGACACTATTTTTCCATGCTCTGGAACATAGATTCTTCTTCGTAAGTGAGAAATAACTTAAGAATTTAGAGTAACGGCATTAGAGCTCCTCTAGCAAAAGTTCAAACATCCAAATGACATCTCTTGGTGATAAGGTACCGGTTTCAGTATACTTATTAGCCACCTCAAGTAACTCTAGTGGTTGAAAATAAACCCTCAAAACCAATTGTTTAACAACAAGGATTTATGTTGTATCCAGGCTCGCATAAGCAGTGTCATGGGCAACAAAGGGGAGCAATTGAATAAAAAAAAGTATCAAATGAGCATTGATAGAAAAAGGTCAGGAGAACATTTCAAGCCAATCATTAGACTTTTTATTATTATTAGCACAATGAGTAAATGCTCGAAGAAGAAGAATAAATATGTACACTAAGGCGTGTGTGTGGACTAATTGTGTTTTAATCAAGCCTCTTTTTGTTCCGATTATTAGTATATCATCCAAAATTCTAAACCTTATGTGGACAAACCAGTTGACTACCGATACCGAAGTACATAAGAACACCAGCAAATTATTTGAGAGAAACTTGTCATTCTACAAGCATTAGTTAACAACATATTAAACCAATCAAAGTAAAGCTTGATAGGAAATGCAACACATTTCTGGATAATAAAAATCTCATATTAAACATACCAAATTCCATTAAGTAGCGACTGGTGTTCTTATGTACTTCGGTATCGGTAGTCATTCTACAAGCATTAGTTAACAACATATTAAACCAATCAAAGTAAAACTTGATAGGAAATGCAACACATTTCTGGATAATAAAAATCTCATATTAAACATACCAAATTCCATTAAGTAGCGATGGCGTTACTCATATCAGGGCAAGTCCTCCCAATGAGTGACATGAAGCGATCTTGAAATCTCAAGAGAGGGCACTTTTCTATCAATTCACTCCCATCGTAAGCTTCCTTCAGGAACACAGTACTCCTCGCCCCCTTATTAGTAATATAAAAGATCCCATGATTCTTCACCAGACATAGCAACAACCTACAAGGGAGTTGATACTCCCTGTGGAAAGCATCCAACTTGTCCGATGTCAGCCTCTTCTCCATCATCAAACTCAAAATCTCGTGAAGCACCGCCACGGCCCTCTTCCTCGCCTCGGGTGTCCCCGGCTCGACGCGCCTAGCATTCAGGTACGGAGACGGGAACGCTAGCCTCTGCCACTTTTGCAACTCCTGGAGATAATGGACGTTCGGCCTGAACCCCGGAGCGAACTTGATCCTGAAAGCGAACGGCCCCGAAAAGTTGCCGTCTTTCGAAATGACCCTTGAAAAGCTCCCAAGATCCAACCTTTCTTCGCGGACGGTGACCGCCAGCGAAGAATCCCAACTCTCCAGGCATAGAAACTCCCTTCCGTCGACGTTCTTAACAGAGAAAAAATCCGGGTACTTCGAAACGAAGCACTTCTTCCAGTTCAGAGGCAGACCCATCTCCGACTCCACGAGCTCCACCTTCTCGACGGGGACCCGGCAGTCAATCGACAGCATGAGGAGCTTCCGCAGGTTATTGACTAGTACCGGTTCCATCGACTCCCTGACGAAAGGCTCCTCCTTCGCGATAGCTTCGGCCTTGGCGGTCAGGGATACAGAGATGGGGGAGCGGGAGGAGGCGCCGCCGCCGGAGACCCGAAAGACTGTGTGGTGCTTCTGGATGAGGGAGAGGAAGTTCCACTTCTGGACGAAGCCGACTTCTTTTTCGAGGTCGCGGAGGAGGAGGGGGCGGGTGCTGTGGGAGGAGATTAGGGCTTTGAGGCGGAGGAGAAGAGAGGGCTTCTTGTGGAGGTCCATGGCCTTGTCGAGGTCGGGGACCCGGTGGTAGATCTTCTTCTTGGGACGGCGGTCGGGCTTGGAGGAGTAGGTGGACATGGGAGAGGAGGAGCGGGGGGAGAGGAGTGAGGATTTGGGGAGGAGGAAAGAGGAGGGCTTTGAGGAGATCGAAGACATTGTTTTGTTGAGATTATTGAGAACGAGGCTCTTTACTTCTCAGCTATTATAATGCGTTGTCTAAATCTAGGCTTATCATCAACCATTTAGATCTCGTTTGGTTTATGGAAGAGAAAGAAATTTTTTACATTTTCTTTTCTTTGAGAAATAAAAATTCACGTAGATATTTTTTCAATATCTAAAAATGTCAAAAATTTTGGAAAAAAAAAATAAATACTTCAATATGAAAAAATGATAAGAAAGTAAATATTTCAATGTGGAAAAGTGATTCCTTACTTGGATGGATGGAATCACTTCTTCCTCTAATTTTTTTTTCTATTGGGAATCACTTTTCTTTCCTCTTCAATTCTTTTGACACCCAAACATAGAAAAGTAATCACTTTCATTTCCGAACCCAATGATTCTGCGAACCAAACGAGGTCTTAGGATATGTTTGATAATGGTGTTTTCACCTGTTCTATAATATTTTTGAACCGACCATTTTATAAAAAATTCTATTTGTTAATTTTTTTTAAGCTACTGATTTTTGTCGGCACAAAAACTCCTCAAAATCGGTGTAATATAAAATTTTTCTGGCTTTATAAACACTCCAAAGCGGTGGGTTTTGAGAGGTTCTATTATTTTATTCCATTTATATCGTCACAAAAAAATATATAATTATAACTACTAATACACTTTCCTATTTTATTTTATTTATGTAAATCTTTCATTTATTAGTGTGAATGTCAGGTTGAGGCAAGTTTATTGAAGCGACCTACGTGAGTGGAGTTGTCTCGGCCGAGCGAGACTTCGAGCAAGCCGTTGCATAGTCAAGTCCAAACGTCATTGCGTTTCGATCCGTCCCATTGAACTGGGCGGGACGGGACGCTACATAAGCGATAACTGACTTGCGAGGAGTCTCGAGGGGACTGCATGGAGAGGATGTTGCGGCGGAGAGCGTGAGGAGGAGAGGGAGGGAAGGTGGATGTTGGGGTAGAAGGGGGGCTCGCGTGCAGAGAGGACAACGTCCGAGTGCGAGAAGAGGAACGGGAGGGAATTGTGCGAGGGAGGGCTCGCGGTGCCGAGGCAGCTGGGGAGGAAGATGGGTGAGAACCGGCAAAAATTTTGATAGCCATAAAGATGACAAACTGTTAAAAAAATTGGAAGTCATATAATTTTTAATTGGGCTAATTGATGTTAACTATCCCTATGTTTTACACTTATTACATAAACTACCCCTACTTTGAAACTAATTACGCGGACCACCCCTATAGTTTCTATTTTCTATAAAAATATAACACTAACTACCCCTATGTTTTATAAAATTTCTAAAGGAGAGGGGTGGTGAGTGTAATTAGTTTCAAATAGGGGTAGTCTCTGTAATACTCATGAAACATAGGAGGGGGTTGGTGTATTTATTTCTAATTTTTTTACATGCCTAAAGAAAACAACAATTTTCTTTTTTGATTGTTATAATTTTTAACGGTCCAATACATTGGTAGGACTTTCAAAAGTTTTTAAAGTCCTTAAAAAGTTTGGACAACCCTGAATAAATTTTTTCGGTGATAAACTAATAAATAAACAAAAATTTGGACTATTATGAGTAAATACTTTTAAAAAAAATCCAATCCGTACTATTTGAAAAATATCCGAAAATAATTAATAGCGGAGTCTCTTTTGTCCTACGTAGGCCGGGCCTGCCTCTAATTATAAGATGATATAGCTGGATCATCTTTCTACATGATAATAGGTCCTACCGAGCGTTATACACATACATATGACGCAATGAGATTATTCTCTTAGCTATGTGGGTTAATCTCTTTTTATTAACAAGCCTACTCAGTGTATGTGAAAACTTTCATTTATTAGTGTGAAGGCCAAGTTGAGGCAAGTTCATTTAAGTCACCCACATGAGTGATGTAACGACCCGCTCCGCCCTAGCGGAACGCCGATTCAAACGGCAAGTGCAACGACTCGAACGAGCCGTCGTCCTGAAGAGTTGGCATCGACTTGAAGAAGAATCGATGCAAGGCTTACATTGGTCCGTCAAGATAAATCCAGACTTGGACTTTCAAAGGCGCGCTCGGAGTATCGCTCGGCCGATGCGAACATCGCTAAGGTGGATGGCTCCGATGAACCCGTCTTTGCTTAGCCTAGACACATAACAATACGGACACTATCACGAAAATCGCTAGGCGATAACACCGTGCATGCTAATAAATGACTCAACGCACCTAGCTAAAGGAATATTCCCATCGTGTATGCTTGTATAGAATATGGAAAGGAACTTGGAAAACGTGAACTCTCGCACTGCGCTCCACGCTCATGCTAAGGTACAAGCTTACGTTCAAGTCACTTATGCGTTCAAACAATAAAACAATGAATGGTTTACAACAATGAAACGAGAAGACTATCAACATAGTCGTTCCGAGTAGAGTATAGCAACATTGAAAGGCTATGGGACCGATGGGTCGCCAAGGCGACTCCCACACTGGGAGTTGCGTAATGCGTGAATGAACGAATCAACGAATGAATGAATGAATGAATGAATGAATACATGAATGAATCTATGAACAAAACGAACAAGTGAAAGAACTTTCAAAAGTTTTAAAGTTCCTAAAAAGTTTGGACAACCATGAGTAAATTTTTTCGGTAATAAACTAATAAGTAAACAAAAAATTGGACTGTGAGTAAATGCTAATTTTTTTTTTAAAGATCCAATCCGTCCTATTTAAAAAATACTCGAAAATAGTTAATAGCGGGGTCTCTTTTGTCCTGCGCAGGCCGGGCCTGCCTATAATTATAAGATGATAGAATTGGATCATCTTTCTATATGATAACGGGTCCTACCGGAGGCACTCCCTCACGTGTCCTCTTCCTTCCTTCCTCGGCCACGTTACGTTAGGTCTTTTCCTATCAAACCCCAAATAAAAAGAAGAGCGCGCCTCCTCCTTCCTCCTCCTCCTCGAAGCAATTAATTTACAGAGAGAGAAACTAGAAGAGAGAGAGAGAGAGAGAGAGAGAGAGAGAGAGAGAGAGAGATGGCGAAGAAGAAGAACAAGGGCGGACCGCCGCCCACCGAGACCGCGCTGGTCCACATCAGGAAGCTCCTCGAGGACTTCCGCGCCTCCGATGCCCAAGGTTCGCTTAAACCCTAGTTTCTTCGTTCCTTCAGTATCACCAGCAATGTTAATGTTTGGTTCCAACGGGAGAGCATTAAAGTTTGTTCATCCTTTTTTTGAGCAAAGTTTGTTCCTTTGCTGTTCTCGTCATTTGAATATGGGCTTGAATAATCGCATGGAAAGCTTTATAGTTATTAGGAATAGTGGGTCAGTTTGTAAATGTTGTAATTTGATACTTTTTTTAAAAACATTTCTAGTTAGATGGTGGTTAGGGTTCACAGCTAGGTGTTTATGGGAGACTAGGTTAGATGCTCAATTAGGATTCGATATTTTGCGGAACAGGAGGAGGAGCGAATCTCTGAATCATATATATATATATATATATATATATATATATATATATATATATATATATATATATATATATATATATATATATATATATTTCTGAATCACTATATATATACACACACGGTTTTTAAGCATGTTTGGTTTGTAGTCAGGTTCCAAAAAATAGTATCGTCTCAAATAGGAATACAAACAGGAACACGGATACGACCCGCTACTGAAGTGTCCGTTCAACATAGATGGAAGCACAATATAGATTGCATACTTAAAAATTGCCCTTGGGGGTGCTTGTAAGTGTGTAGTTGGAGGCTGGTTTAGTAATTTTGCCTTTCGCAGTAAGGTTAGAGTTTTGGTGCTTTGGTGGGTTAGAGGCCCGGGCCAGGCCGAGGCCGGGTTTTCTCTTATTTTCTTGTTTAATTGTATTCTAGGAACCAGGAAAATCCAAAAATCTGTGTCGTGTCGTTTGTCGCATGATTGTGTCGTATCGGTTTGAACACGTATTGGACATGGCATGGCACTCCGACATACATTAGGACACCCCAAAGTCGGTGCCGCGTTCATGTTGTATTCTTGTTTGCTTCCGTGTCTGCGTCCGACGTCCGTGCAACATAGCATGTATTATCTTATCACCTTTCATAATCTGAGAGCCTTTTCACATAGGTCGATGATGTTACTTGCCAGAATTCTCCTGTATTCTTGTTATAGGTTGGGACTCAGCAACAAATAGGCATACATGATGAACTTGTGTTTTTTCAACTCGATTAATGGAAAGCATGTAATACCTTTCCGTGTTACCTGGTTGGATGCCTGGAGTGAGATCACGGCTGAATGATTTCAAAAATTGTCAGATAGCAGAATGAAGGCTACACGATTCACCTCAGGCTTCTAGTGCTATGCATGCTGATGGGTCATCTTAAACCTTTGTGTTGCATGTCCTTCCAGTGTTCCTTGGAACCTGTTTAAGAATGGGTCATTAGATCCTGATGACAATCATGACATAACATATTGAGGCAATATTAGAAGGAGACGAAACTCCTATTACAAACTTTTAACAGTTGAGCTGACATGTGTACATATATGTAAGCCCAAAAAACAAGATCGTAGACTACTACGACACTAGACGTTCGGAGGTAATCTGGATCAAATCAAAGATCAAAAGTGACTTCAGCATGTCTGTTAGTTGATATAAAATTATCAGCTCAACTTTAACACTCGACCTGATAATTTTGAAGTAAAACGAAGGATATTACCATGGAGAAGATTCAAAGTTTACAGAAGATACTTCAGAGTTCATGAATATGGAACCTTTAGTTTATAAAGATGAAAATGATCAACACATGTAATCATTTAAGAACTTTTGTGGTGTATGAAAATCTATTATTGGCGTGCTGAGTAAGTATTTTGTTAGGTTTGATAATTTAAAGCATGAAATTGAAGGATTCAGGTTCAGGAAATTACCTACTGAAGCGACTAAAAAAAGCACAAGCAAAGTTCTGATTAATACATCCCAAGATGACATGAGGACTCTTGAGATGACGGCAAATAAAGAACAAATAGGATAGTGCCCCTCATATATATGGGAGAAAGCAACTTCTCATTTGAACTTCCAGGAGTCAAAACTACTACAACACTCCAACAAGTGCCAATTGACCCTGCTTCACGGATGGATGGTCCAGATCGCTTGTCATGACAATAATTAGCAACCTCATTACATCTCTAATTGATTTCACTAAGAAATTAATAAACCAGAACAACAAATCCCTCTTGAATAACAGCAGCAAGTTGGTAAAGAAATAGCTTCGGACACACTCCATCTACCTACAATGTCCACAAAAGTAAGAGGCTGAGATCAACGGGGACTCCCATTAGCTAGCAATTTGGATTGGCCTCGGGAAGTAGGGACCATCTAATATTGCATTGTCTTGCTGAGCTAAGAGCTTGGCTGCCGTGCTGGAACAATCAATGCTAGTGCTGTCAAAATTAAAGCCCAATATCTACACAACACTCATGTCTAGTACCAGGGAAGATCACGGATACTTCTCACGTTACTACAATTTGTGTTCCTGATTTGGCCATGGTTCCCCCCTTTACAAGGTGCATAAATTGAGGCGGCACGTACATATTGATTCTATACTTTCCATGTTATTTATTGGTTGAAAGTTGAAACTTAGGCATGGAGGGGCCCACTTTTTTTTTTTTTTTTTTGCTATGTTTGCTTGGAGAACGACCAACCTTCTCATCCGTCCATCAAATATTGTCACAATTGCTTGAATCGGCCCATGCTAGTGTCTGTGGGGTGTGATCAACACTCATGGGGAGGCACCCACAGTTATGGGAGGGAAACCCCCAATAAAATGGGAAGGATTCTCCCCATGAAGGAGAGAGGGAAATGCCCACATTCCACATTTGCCAGTTATTGAAGTCTTCGTGCTGCATATATAAGTCATAACCAGATTCGCGAGTTGTATGGTCTCCATGCTTGTGAGCCTTCTTCAAGGCCCCATAAGCGGAAGGAAAGATCCATTGAAGTCCACTTGCTTTTAACCTTACTCCCTTCATGCATTAACTGCTTAATTGAGTGCAATCTGGCGTCTTGAATATATTATGTATATGAAATATAGGAGTATTCTTGTTAGTTATACCTTTCTTATACTAAACTTCATCCTCTCTGGACTTGATTTCTCTGTTCCTTTCTGTGTTCCATCTTCTTGACCAGGTTTATGATTTTTCATGTATTTTAACCTCAATAAAGATCTTTGAGGATGAAATTTTTTTTGGGAAAAAATGCAATCTGTCATCATAATAAATCTTTAAGCTGTAACTTCTCTGTGGAGGTTTGTATTCAAACCATTATAATTAAGCTTCTAAAAGTTTATTATGAAGCTTAGTTTTTTTGAGTGTAATGAAGTTTAGCGCATTATAGGTAATATACTACCTAGCTAGCTGTTTATGGAAGTAATTTTTAAATATTTTATGATTTAGTTTCTGCCTTGTTTACATTTAACTTGCAGTATTCACATTTGAACCTGGGATGTCAAATCGAGAACGAGCTGTGGCTCATGAAATGTGCAGAAAGATGGGCATGCGATCAAAGAGCTCTGGGTATGTGTTTGAGTCACTTATGTTAATAAAAAAGAAAGAATTGTCATATCTACATTGAAGGGGTGCAGAGTGTTGATTGATGAATAATATCCCTATAGTTTGACAATTGCTAGTGTTGATTGAGGTTCAGGTTTCAGACACGTACCTTGGATTCTATATGGTCGGCATCTCCAAGTGCATATTTTGGAAGATGGACATTGAGATAATTGTTATCTGACATTGAGATAATTGTTATCTGGTTTTGTATATTTATATTATGCATCCGTAGGAAACCCTTTTTTAATTGGTTTTCAAGTTTATAGTTTCATTTGTCAAAACAAAATGTTTGCACTTGTATGCATGTTCACGCATAACCCTCTTATTTTCACGCATAACCCTCTTTTTTTGCAGCACAAAATTCTCATTGTTGTTAAACTTTTCTTTTTTCTATTGAAATTAATTTAATAGGAAAGGAGATCGACGCTGCTTATCTGTATACAAGAATAAAAACAAGAATAAATCTAATCAGAAGGATGAAGAAACTGTTACTAGATTGAAATTGTCAGAAGAGGCAAGATATGTTCTACAAGATCTATTTGCGCAATATCCTCCTGATGACGAAGAATTGAGTGAAGGTGCACTTAGCAACTGTAGCGAGGCGAATGACAATAGACAACTGAAGCAAGACTCGAGTTTTCGAAAACCTTCAATGCAGAAATCTGAAATTGAGAAAAAGGTGGAAATGCTTGCCTCAAAAATGAACAAAACTCCCAAATTGAGAAAGGTCATGTCTTATTGTCTAGCTTACTTGGAAATTCAAACTTTATTATGCTGCTTGTTTATTATTACAAAATTTCTTTACGATCCACCTTTTAGTTCTTCCTCAAACTGATACTAACTTCATTATTGAATGACCTGCAGATTGCAAATGACCGGGCAAAACTTCCAATTGCATCCTTCAAGGATGTTGTTACATCAACACTAGAAGCTAACCAGGTTGCTTTGATCATTTACCAGTTTGGATATTTTTTTAGTACCATTATTTTCTTTATACTAGTATTTTGCCTCCAACTTGCTGTCTATGGCTGTTTATATTATGTTTCTGATTAGGATAAAGCTTCAAGCATTCACGAAAGTGTATTACCTTTATTTTAGTAGGAGTAACTGGTCATTGTATCTTGCTTGTGCAGGAGCTTTCTTGCTCTGCACGTCTGGCTCCAACATTTTGGAGGTCCTAGACAAGTTCCAAAAACGAGGCCTTCATCCCTCTATATAATTTTTTTATAAATCCAATTTCCAGAAAATTCAATAGATCCAAATGCAATATAATTAATTTTTGAATACACATAAATTATCACCAAGATCCAATCAATTAAGCAACTCCAACTTCTAAAAGAAAGAGAATACCGATTATAGATTGAAAGAACATGAAAATAGTATTAAAAATACCAACATAGTTCAATGATTAGTATTCAGCGACTTCTACTGCTTTGGATGGACGACGTCAAGCAACTGGTCAAGGTGGCGAAGGACAACGGATTGCCGATTGCGACAAAACGTCAAGTACAATACGAAAGACACAACCAGCATGATAATGGTCCTTTCATGAACGTGCAGTCTTAATAGGAGTTGTGTTTCTATTTTCTAATAATAAAATATAAAAAAATGAGGCCCCATAGGGGAGGAGGCCCTAGGTGACTGCCTAGCCCACCCCCCCCCAGAGCCGGCTCTATTCCTCTGTCACAAAGTACATGTATAAGTATATGTCACGTCTCGATTCCACCAAATCGATAAGTCGACACCGGACGTTATGTCGTACAAGTCTAAATTGCACTTGTACAAGACATTAAGATGCACATCTAATAATCATTTGAATATAAGGTTAAAACAACACAACGACACAAAGTTGAAGACACAATATAGAAAGAAATCTCTCTTTTACTGAATAACACAGCGAAATAAATAGTTTTTCATATTCATGTGTCCACTTGTGCGAATACACTATCATTAATCTCATATTTATGCTTGAATAAAGCTACTGATTTTACCATGTGAAATTTGATACTACTGATTTTACCATGTGAAATTTGATACTACTGATTTTACCCTTATAGCTAAAATTCTGGTAACTGGGCTTGGTGTGGATGGGAAACGGACATCCCAATTTTTTTCACAAATTAGATGATGTAAAATAATGACAACTATCCAATATACTTGTGTGTTCCAACAACATGCTTGGGTATGACAATTAAAATAATTTGTGAATAGTACGATTTAAAAATTATTTTTAGTTGTGAGCATATGCAATAGTTGAATTCTATTTGGAATATATTAGCTAATGAACTAAAGGAGACTTGTAATAAATACTAATATTCAAGGGTATTTAACTTGCACCCATTTGCTAAGCTCACAAGTCTCTGCCTTTTTCGTTTTAGATTAGCATGCTTCTTTATAGATAGCATCATGAAAGTTCGTTTACTGATCTAATTTTCAGATTCCCTGACTTCACTCATAGCCTAATTGCCTAAACAATATAAATGCAATATTCTTTTGGAATTTGGATCTAGAAGGTTTTTGTAATCATGACACTATAGTTAGACATGCAGTCTTGTTGACTAGATCTGTCACATACTATTTAATCAATGGGTGTGATCATGTGATAGTTGTTTACTGATTGAAGACCTTTTGGAATCACAGCCTCTATTTATTTGATATTACTGCTGGAAGTATGCATATTCATATGATTTGACTAGCTCAGTAAGGGAGAAGGGAAGTTGTTAGTATATGTCTACATTGAAGTTCAAATTGTATAGGTTGTGATCGTTGCTTAACTACATGGATAGCTCACGCTACTGCCTTTACCTAAAGGCAATACTTCATTTCATTTTTGTACTTATGCATTTCTTTCCTTGTGCAATTGATGTTGTGGTTACTCTGTTTCAACATATATCCTTTTGATAATTGCATATGTTTTAAATACGGAAGGATTAGATGCATCAACAATCCGGTAGACTGACGATAAGTTTTCCATTTTTTTCCACTATTCTCCAAATCAGGTTGTGCTGATAGCTGGTCAGACTGGTTGCGGCAAAACTACTCAGGTTGCCAGCTCTTTGCATTGTCTTCTTTCTGTTACATTTTATTTTATTTGCATGGGAATAATAATAATAGTGTAGTTCGTTTTTACTCTCTATTACACGCACATTTTCCCATACCCTTCATTACAATGCACATCAACATTTCTAATGTGGGCAGCATATTTTACATTTACTTCAACACCATATGGGATTTATCTACATTAGTTGTTTCTATCTAAATGTAGCTGTTTCTGGCACTGGGTGTATTTTCTACGTTTCAATTTCTTTCCATTTTGATGAGAAATACTTGATTATTTTTGTGCAGAAAGAAACTTATATCATTTCAATTACTTTTGGTTTTGATGTATAACAATCTAGTTTTTACCTATTAATACTCGACTGCAGCTAAATGACATGTCCTCTTTGTTAATCTTTAGGATTATCAAAGATATCATTGGTTTCTCTTGTCAACTGCTACTTTTTGTATGTTATAAAAGAGCGTTGATACATGTTAGTTGTGCTTCTTGTCCCTTACACTTATTGTTAATGCATTATCTAACAGCGAATGACTTCTATACAAACTTAAATTAAATTTGCATGCCTTGTTTTGGTTTGAAGGTGTAGGTTTAGAGGTTCATTTAGCCCGAGATCAAGTTACCCAGGAGGAAGAACTCTAACTTTAGTAAAACTAAAGTTTACCGTGCAAGAATTGACAAGGAACAATTATAAACTCAGAGAACCCTTTCTCTCATACCTAAACTCAAAACTCTCAACTCGAACAACAAGGGTAGCTGCCTCCTTAAATAAGAAAAAGCAGGAAGAACTCGAACTGTAGTAAAGCTAAAGTTCATCATACAAGAATTGGCAAGGAACAATTATAAACTCGGAGAACCCTCTCTCATACCTAAACTCATAACTTTCAACTCAAAGAGGGGTTAGCTGCCTCCTTAAACAAGAAAAAGAAAGAGGAATCCTACTTCTAAACTTGCCTCCATTAAATGAGAAGTACCTGGATTTTTTAAACAACCAAAGAACCAATCTAATATTTTCAAGGATTTGATTCTGACCTGTTAGTTTACTTGGATGGATCATCTTGCAAGCCGGAACTCCTTTTATGCTGCCTAGTTCCTGGTGGCCTCATCTTTGCACCCTACTTCAGCTTCTATGGGTCTACCGCTGGTGCTTGCCAATTTTAGCACCGAACCCTGTCCCCCTTATTTCTACTCTTAATTGTGCTCGGGTACGGAAATACTTTTGCTATCCAATAGTATGTGATGAGGCCTATAAAGAAAGGAAGCTGATCAGTTGCTTCTATTCAAGGGGGAGTGACTGTCCAACTCAGTCCAGTGAGTGTATACCAGAGTTTTTGAAAGGTATCTACGTATACACAAACCTATTTTATCAGTGCCCACATCAATTTTTATGGTCTACTTTTTCATCAGAATCCTGCTCAAGCTTGGCTGTTCCCTTCTGGTCACCAATCACCATGAAGGGCGGGTGCTCACTTTGGACTGTCTCAACTGAAGTGCCCTGCTCTACATTTGTAGTAACCATCACCAGTAGGTGTGATACAGGTAGGAAACAAAGTCTCTGTCACTGTTGCAGATGGCTCAATTGGCAGCTTTTGCCAACTCAGTTATGTAGCTGATAGGAGGCTTGCAGCAAATTCCACCCCCTCCCCCCCAAAAAAAAATGCCTGGCAAGATGATGAGCTCATCATACCCTAGCTTCAGCCATGTCGGCACAATTCCGTCGCTTGATTCCCACTGAATAAAATGATATGAACACTTTTGGGACTCTGACGAGCTCATCATACCTTAGCTGCAGCCATGTCGGCACAAATCCGTTGCTTGATTACCACTGAATAAAATGGTATGAACACTTTTGGGACTCATGCACCCATATGGTGCATTCTGTTGTGGAAATGGTTGCTATATCCATGGACAGTCTTCTTGTCCTTCTCATGCTAACACTGCCATACAAACAGTTTCATTGGGCAGTTTATTATGAAGAAGTGGTGACAAAAGAGATCCATTGTTGCTTCTGGCGTAAACTGGTGAGGTGATGCTCCTTCGACTCATCTCCGGTCATGCAAAGGTTGATTTTCATTGCTCACTCGATTGATTCCATGTGAAAGGAAGCTCAAAATAGATTTTTTTCCCATTTGGATTGATGCTTATTTTGATTTCCGAACCTCTCGTGACATTTCTCCCCCCATTATGCTCTAGCTGGCAGTGGTTCACAATAGTTGCAGCTACAGGAGATCTTCAGGCAGTAGATGTGATATATAAGGGAGAGTATAGTGTCAGGGTACGATGCGATGCCATCAGGAGGTATGTCAGAGACCAAAAAATGAGCGAGTGGTGGAGAAGTTGCGTGAGAATGAGGAAATACTGCTGACGGTCAGAGGATGTGCTAGGCTGTCAGCAACAGGTGTTCATTGGAAGAACCTGCTTCTGTGGGTGTTCGGCCCACCGCTTGTCGTCCCGTTGTTTCTTAGAAAAGCCATAATCAGTCTGTCAATTAATTGACTGTTAAGAGTATGGGCAGCAGGTTGCCAGCTTCAGATTGGCTTGTTATTTGCCACTTACCTGGAGAACCGGATGTCACAACTTTGGCAATAGCCGACCTTCCAAACTGGTGCTTAGTGAGTCAGTTGTTAGGGCTGGGTGATTTGACCAGGTTGTGAATTTGGAATAGGTCAGTGCTCTACTCGATTTGTGGAGGTTGCCAGAGATTTTTGAGGCCGTAGGGGAAGGCAGGGTGTGATCAAGGTAGTTCTATTGAGTAGCAATCTTGGCGACGTGGCTTCAAGACACTTGGGGTGGAATCGGTTGGCATGATCATTGGCTCCGTTGGCGGTTTAAATGGTGCTTTCATCGTATTCAGTGAGACCTTATTTGTGATGATAGATGTGGACAATCAGTCGTCATGGTTGGATGCTATATTATTTCCGCTCCTTTGTTGCATTCTTTGTAGGGAGGGCTCTATACCACCTTGGTATACCTGGAGATGGAGTTGTGGAAAAGGATCAATATCAAGTAATCAAACTCAAACCAAAAGGTCCAAAACTAACATTTATGCCCAGATATCTTGTGGGATTACTAGCTTTGAGTGGTGGACCTCACATCTACTACCTAAAACTTAATTTTCTCAGCCAATAAACAAAATTGGGTCGGCCTCCTCTTAAATAAGAAAAATAAGGAAAAATCCTACTCCTGAACTTTCTTCTCATGAAATATATCTTAATCAAATATTACACCTGTACTTGCATTAAACACTTTGAAACAACCAAAGATCCTATAGGCTATGACTTGGTCTAGCACCAACCCTAGTCCATTAGTGGACTTGGGTGGGTTATTGTCGGCTGGAACTTCTTTTTATGTTGTCTGGTGTCACATTACGGACCAATATACTGGAGCGAGGGTATACGAGGTTAGCTACGCCATACGAACTACACCAGAACGTCGTATGACGGTCGCAACTTCGCAACTGTGCAAACCAACAAGTGGAAGGAGCATGCAAGTGACACCATCCTAAGGTCGACAAATCCTAATTCTCAATCCATTAGCAACAAATACAAGAGTATATCGTACATGAAAAGTAATAAGACATCCTAAACACTATATCATGTATGGTCATGAAGCTATTAGGATAACGTTCTACACACTAGCATAGTACAAATACATACATAATCATACTACTACCAAATAAGGACAAGAGGTAGAAACTGAGCCCCACAACCATTCATGTGTCCAAGCACACACAACAACAGACAACTAAAAATAATAAATAAATAAGGCAGGTCAAGATGTGTGTGGTACCAATGCACGAATCTCGAGAAATGAACCGAATGATATGAAAATACTAAACAAGACAAACTACTGAGCTAGAAATAGACGAAGAACGACGAGTGTAGGAACCACTTGGAGGCGGACTACAATCCTTAAACCAAACAAGGGCTGGGGTTGGAAATCGTTTCCAGAGCATAACTTAATCCCTTGCCACGTACTGACACACAAATAAAGAAACGTGAACGCGGGCAGAAAAGAGAGCACACAATCAACAGTGCACAACCAAAAATCATTTATGGCTTGCTACTCATTAATCTAACGAGGGTTATCATAAATCTTGATTACTAATACATGCAAAATGGAGTCTTCGACATTTATGCGGGCTGCACACTCCCAGGTTGCTAGGGCTCTTATAGCTAATAACATGTAATAAATATAGAACATAAACATATAAGAAAATATCCATCACGACAGGTAGCTAACCAAGGTTCTAAACAACAGTAGGCGGGTGCGTGGCGGAGAGATTCCGCCTACCACCTAGGCCGCCTAGATGGTCGATACATTATGAACATTTTTTTTTTTTACTATTATACCACTATTTTTTGCATAATATGCATATTTTAAGGGTGTTTCATGCATAACTAAGTTGTAGAACAAAGATTTCTAAAGTTTTAGTTTTGTAAAAGTGAACCATATGCCCATAATGCTTACAAAATATTTTTGGCCAAAATATCTTGTTAGGTATTACTCCGCCTAGGCGCCCACCTACGCCGCCTCACCTCCGCCTATGTCGCCAACCTTCGTTGGCCGTCTACTCTACCGCCTACCGAAAAATTGTGCAAAGAGAGACCGCCTACTGCTTAGGCGCCGTCTAGACGGCCGCCATTTAGAACACTGTATCTAACTAATGTCTAAGATCATGGACACTCGCCAATCGGGATCACCATGTCTTATTACCCTAGAAAGCGGAGTTGTGCGTAACGAAGAGTCCTTCCCACCCAATGCATTAGATGATAAGACTAATTAATTATCGTATCAATTTTTATTCTGATTCTCGAGCTGTGCAAAACTGAAGAATCGACCTAGAATGACGTGCGCTAGGAGCAAAAATAATCGCAGCCAGCACTGACGAATATTTTCACATCCTACAACATCAACATGCTACACTGGACAACACAATCAGAATTGCCTACTGCTAAGAATGCATGTAACTTAAACAAACAACCAATCCAGTGGAGTTAATAACGCGTCTTGCATGTAGGCGCATGAGTAACGCCTCACACATCTCCAGACGGGGTGCAATTCTTCAGGCGTGCCTAAGGCACACCTTTCTTGAGGTGTTGTTGAACAGTAAAGGCACGCCTACGCGTGCCTCGTTTATTCTGCTGGAAAAACAGTTATTTGGCCAATTTATACATGTCCAATCTTTAACCTACATTCAACAACATCATGTTAAAAAAAGAAAATAAAAATGAGCAGCATCACGCATTATGCAACATCATTGTGAAAAAGAAGAAAATAACCTAGTACTTAACTGGTGGCGCATCCTGGCCCAGGAGAGCAACAAGAGCAGCAGCCAATGATGACTCTTCCGATAGGACTCCCTCGTGTGATGTAGTTTTAGGGGTGAGCATCGGTTCAGTTCAAACCGGACTGATTTTGAAAAACGAAAACTGAATAAACCAGAAACCGTAATTTCGAAAATTGAACCGTTTTCATGAGAATTGAACCAAACCGAACCGAATTAAAATGATTCGATTTTCGGTCGGTTTGATTTCATGGGCCAGCGGGCTGGACCTTCATATTTTAGCAAATTGGGTCTATTTAAATAACAAATCTTAAAAAAAATCTGAAATAACTTTGACATAATTCTCAAATAGCAAATTGATTTTGACCAATTATTTTATATATATATATATATATATATATATATATATATATATATATGGACCAGAGTAAATATGTAATTTACTATTTTTAATTTTGTTTTCGGTTCGGGTTCAAAATTTCAAACCCGCAAACCGAACTGTAAAAAAAAATTGAAATTGAAAACCGAGTTCCGAACCGTAATATTTAAAACCGAACCGAATGACTAATTCTGTTCGGATCGGTTTTCGGTTAAAAACCGAGAACTACTTACCCCTATGTAGTTTGAGTTTTTTTATGATTGCTTTTTTGTAAAATGATTATGAATTTTTTTGACTGATTTATTTTTTGAATAATATTGATTTATCTTTGAATTTATTTTGGGTCGAGTTATTTATAGATGTTTTTTTTGTTTTTGCATAATACTGGATTTTCTTTGATTTTTTTTTTTTGGTTTGAGTTTTCATTTTGGGACTGAATACTATTGTCTCTCGTGTGATTGGAGTTTGAGTTCCATTTTTTTAGAATGAAAATTGATTTTTTTTTACTAATGATTATATTTTTCTGGAACTGAATACTTCCCCCCCCCCTTTTGGACTGAATATTGATCTCTATTAATTTTTGTTAATAATGATTACTAGTTTTTTAGACTGCAAACTGCTTTTGGATTTTACGAATAATTACCAGTTTTTTGACATTTTAAATTTTTAACATGTTTATTTTATTTCTTGTATTATTAATTTCGTTATTAGTTTATGTATATTATTATTATTTATTTTTGTGCCTTGTTTCGTTCGGACGTGTCTTAAGTACACCTTGCGCCTCGAACGATATGGACACATTGTGCCACAAGTGCGCCTTGTGCCTTTGACTATCTTGAACCAATCATAACCAAGAAAAACTAGTCCACGTAGGCTAGAAGGATTAACGGGTATGATATAACGAGTTAAAACGAACTATGGACAGTCCATGAGTGCCTACGAACTATGGTTTAAGCTCGAGTAAGGACTCGTGATATCCATGCGGGGATTTCTAGTCAGTTAGCCTAATATATTACATCATAAATACGAACTAATAGCTAAGAAATTCATTTTGAAATGCATGGTTATAAGTTTAAAAGTTAAGAAGATATACAACAAAAACTGCGAAAAAGATCCAGTGCAAACAACCCCAAATCCTACTGAAACTGGACTAATTTCATCATTGGCTGTATAACGGACATTATAACTGACAAACTACTGTTCAAAAATTATATAAAATTTCATTTTAACTATGAATTCAATTTTGCGGAGTTCTAAATTGGGTGAAATTAAATTTCTTGATGGAAGTATTTGCTTGTCCAGATTCAAAGATTAACAAATGTTAACTCAAATTATCTCAACAAAGGGTTTACGGTGTCAAAACATGCGTATACGAGGTGTCGGGGTCGATTCGACAAATCGAATCAAGCGTGCTTGTAGCCAAAGTGTCCTAACATGATTCTAGTGAGAAAGGACACAAAAAATTTAGAATTCCAATTTGAAATTGAAGAACCCACATGCGTAGCATAAAATCCATATTTTTGACAATAGAAACACTACATGTACAGAGATTTAGTGGCTCGTTTGTGTGCGGGTGTCAGAGTGTCAAGGAAAATGACTTAAAATGAAGCCGAGACACACCGTCTCCACATACTGAGCAAGTTGTACTTGTCTCGGTTGCGACGCTCGCGAAGATACGACACGAACATGGGCTTCGGGTCCATCTCTAGGCCGACTCAAGCGAGCACAATCCTCGCTCCTCTACTCGTTGTCCTAGGAAGGGTCTAAGGAAGCTCTTGCTCAATCAGAGAGAGAGAGAGAGAGAGAGAGAGATCTATCTTTAGAAATGAGAGGTGTCGTGTGTGTGTGTGGAGCGAAACACACCGAGCAAGTTGTACTTGTCTCGGTTGTGACGCTCACGAAGATACGACATGAACATTGGCTTAGGGTCGTCTCTAGGCCGGCTCAAGCGAGCACAAGCCTCGCTCCTCTCCTTGCTGTCCTAGGAAGGGTCTAAGGAAGCTTTCGCTCACTCTGAGTGAGAAGGAGAGAGAGAGAGAGAGGTTGGAGAGAGATCTTTAGAAACGAGAGAGAGGGGTCGTGTGTGTGTGGAGCGAAAAGAGCGGATAGAGAAAAATAAATGAGAGAATAAGAGTCAATTCTCTAATATAGTCCATAGGAAATGAATCCTAACCGTTCGATCGACGGTCAGAAACAAGCTTAATGGACAAGTTTTTACCCAGACGGTATACCGGTCGTATACTATTGACTTGAAAATTTGCTTAAAAAGTTAGGTTTTTGGGTTTGCCTTTCTAGTCCGATTATAGTCCGGGGTTTATGCCACTTTATGGCTTGCTTACCTTGGGTTTCTACAAGTCTAGGATGGCCTATACATTAACTTGGTTATGCATAAAGCTAAGAAACTTAATTAATGGCATAACTTGGTTTAAAGTATCGGCCGATACTGATCCGATACAGCCGATACCGATACGGTTTGGCATGTCCCGATCCGATACCGATCGATACCCTATACTGACCGATATCGACATTAGGGGTCTCTTTTTCGGTCAATTCAAAAAAAATAAAAATAAATGAAAAAGACAAATCAACAAAGGTTTAAAGCATAAGAAGGATGTAAAAGCACGTAAAAGAAGAAAATTAATCTATTGTATGTAAACCAATCGCTAAGGGTGAGTACTATTTCATTTAATTTCAAAACTACTAAGAAATAACACTGAAAATTATGCCTAAATGTATAAAATATATGTTTTTAAATGTAAATAATTTATTAATGATTATTTGTTTTCCGATACCAAAAAATCCGATACTCCGATCCAAAACCGCTGATACTACCGATATCGCCAATACCAACACTCATAGGAATAGTCCGATACCGATTTCGATACCCGATACTGTGAACCTACAATTGAAAACTGGATATTGCTCGAGTATCCCACTCTCGTGATTCCGCGACACAAAAACTGAGGAAAACTGCAGAAAGTAATCCTAAGCTAGAAACTTAATTCAGATCAAAATACGAAACTAAATACGGAGACACGAAACCAGGATACAACATGAAATACAAAATACAATATATAACATGTTTTTCGAGAAAAAAATTAAATACCAAAAATTCTAGAAATGCGAAATCCGAAAACAGGCATCACACCTGTTAGTCGATAGCTCGATGATTGCACAAAATTAGCATTTAGCTGATACTCATTGGAACAGTCCAAAATGGATAGCAATTCCAAAACCAATACTGCGAACCTTGATCTATATAGCAGTGTGAAAGCAATGCTTTTTAACCTTTCATACCCTTGCAACTCTAATATCAGGAGTGGTAGGGATGTGCAGGGCCTGCAGGTTAGTGATGGAATAACTGAATAAGGATTCAAAGAGTAAAACCAAACTGGTTGACATAGTAAAAGGGACATGGTAGTTGCTAATGTGAAGGGCATGGCTCATAATTAACCTCATTGGAGGGTAAGGAATAAGGATTTATTATTTGGGTTAAAGGCTTTCCTTCTTCCTGTATCACACAACTGTATTGCTAAATGTATGATCATAAGTTCCTAACAATTGGTTTTGTGCTTTTAAAGAAGTATATATTTGTAATTTATAGTTTATTAACTTATCCACATGCAAACTAAATGGCAACAGGAAAGTCATCCTTATCCTACCAAGATGGTGTTGGTTGTGGAATGTATCCATGAATTAAGTTTCAATGTACGAGTGGTTTGAGTCTGATGTTCAGTAGTATTTGACCGCCTGAGGTTTTTGCTTGTCAAGTTGGTGGCAGGCGAACAAATATTTCTTTCTGCCAGCACAGTGTACATCTGATTTTGGAGGGAAACACATGACCTCTGCCTGTTAGTTATGTATTCTTACATTCACCTTACGGTACTTGCTCTCTGGGAGCTTAAAACTTTTCGATCCTTAATTCCTTTTGATTACCTTTTCTGTATGAGAAGGCTGATTGACTGCAAACACAAGATTGTATACATTTATCTGCATGATTGATTCTTATAATTTTAGCTTTGTAAATTTTAACCTTTCACGTTACCAATCTCCTTGGTTTTCCTATGCCATTTGAGTTGTGTATGATATCACCATTTTAAGATCCAGATTAATGATTACTAGCCATGAATAGCCTTTCATACTCAAAATAATATTTCTCTTCAATGTATTGCAGTTTCTGTTTATGCAGAAGTTTGTTATTGTCAAACCATGGCTTGCTGAACATCAAGAGCTTTTATGATAAACTAGTGGTTGAATTATTGTGATATTTTCTCTGTTGGTTATTAGAAAATGTGTCTTAACATCCAGTGGGATATAGTATAGTACGTGTTTGTTTTTTCTGAACTCTTGTTTACCCACTAAGATAGCCTTTTGAACTTTAGGTTCCTCAATATATATTGGATCATATGTGGGGCAAAGGTGAGACATGTAAAATTGTGTGCACACAGCCACGACGCATATCAGCTATTTCAGGTATATATTTCACCATTTTACAATATTACCTATGATTCTCTTCTTTTGTTTACTAGTTAAGAACTTGTGCTTCTTTTTTTAGTTGCTGAGCGGATCTCTTATGAAAGGGGAGAAACTGTCGGAGATACTATTGGCTATAAGGTAGTTGATTCTATGTGATACAGTTAAGAATTTTGACTGGTGACTCTTACATTATGTGTGTATCGGCAATTTACTTTTATCTCCCTGCTGCCTGGTAGACTCGAGAAAAATTAAATTCTGACATATTATGAAAGTTATTTTTCATTAGCAAAGCAGAAGAAAAGATGAACAATTTGATAAATGAAGGTGTCTGATTCCTTATTCACTGTGGCATATTAGTTCATTTTAGTAAAACTACCGTATAATGTACTTTCTTGACTACTGTGTATCATGGATGAAAATGCATTACAAGGCTTTCACATACCTTTTTTTTTATCCTTGTGTTGCACAGCATTACATCAACATGTTACTTAGATTATGTAACTAACTGCTCTGTAAACTATACAGAACCAAGTGATTGATATGAAAAAACATGCCTACTCGTGCTTTGCTCTGCAAGAGCCTACAATTGCGGAAGTTGAATGGTCGTGGCATGGCTCAAGTGGCCAGAAAGAAAATGACTATCTGCATCATTCTGATTGCGTTTTTTCCTCAGAGCAGCCTAAAACAAATTTTGTGTGCTTTATCAAACGATAGAAATAATGGACTTTGTATGTAGCTCTGTTTGCAATATTGCTGCTATTCACTAAATTTGAAAAGCTTATTATCATTCTAGGCAATTTGAAAAGATTATTATCATTCTGATTGCATTTTTTCCTCAGAGCAGCCGAAAACAAATTTTGTGTGCTTTATCAAACGATAGAAATCATGGACTTTGCATGTAGCCTGTTTGCAATATATTGCTGCTATTCACTAAATTTGAAAAAGATTATTATCATTCTAGGCATATTTTGGAATTTACAGCTGTATTTCTCACCTATTGTAATTAATTTGAGCTTTCAGTACTGGTATTATTTTGCCAAGGTTACCACTATTTAATTGAAGGTTTAAATGTAGAAGTCTTTCAATGCTTTGTTGACTTTATTTGACTATGCAGAGTAATCCACTAGATATGTTATATTTATGTGTGTGATAACAGTATCATGCTACTCACATTATCACTATGTGCAGTAATCTAGTAAAATAATCTTCTAGATAGTGTCTATTACAGGTTGGCTAACTTATATCCGATGGTGTCGAGTATTTAGGCTTTGTGCAAGCTTTTGTGATATGGATAAATGACGTGATATTTGCTGTCTATGTAATATAGATGTTTCCCACTGTTTAAAGATTCAATTAATTTCTAAATAATGGCCTGTCTTGTTGAATTCAGATACGGCTGGAATCAAAAGGTGGGAAACACTCGTCCATTATGTTCTGCACAAATGGAATTCTTTTGAGATTGTTGATCAGTAGAGGCACAAATTTGTCAAAGGGACAAGTTGCGAAGAAGTCAAAAAGGGATACTTTATCAGGACTAACCCACGTTATTGTGGTATGTGTTATATTTCAGTTGATTAAGCTTTATGCTCTATTCAGTAGTAGATTTTACATTCGTGAGTCCGAGGCCATTTTCTCGGAAAAAATAGTAATTATCTTTTTCCCTATGTTATTCCTGTGAAACAAAATCATACTGTAGATTACAAAAACCTGATGTTTTCCTGGTTCAAGGTTTATGTAAATACTTCTTTGTCAGACTTGATATTGGTTGAAGTAGCAAGTTTACCTATCGCCCAACTGACCATCTAGATTTTAGGGCATGGCCTCTCATGCTCATATCTACCTTGGCTAGGAATTTTACACCAAGATAGCGCATTGGCGTCAGGTCGACAACCGGTCATAGAAACTTTGTCAATTCTATGGAGCTCTTGTATACTCCATAGACGAACCCATTCTGATGGGAAGGCTTGGTTATGATGACGATGGTGATAATGATGACGATGAAGTTTAGTTTATAATTCAACTTTAATAAAGTGAACAAGAAGATTATTGCAAGCCTTCAATTTTATTAGATGAAAAGAACTGCCAATATATTAATTAAGTTTAACCTGGGATTGATATTGTTTGTCCATTTGGTATATGTGGGCCCCTGTTAGGTGGATGCAGCCTCTTTATCAATAGTACATCTTCATTCTCGTCTATACCCATTTCAAGAGTAGGTGGATTTGGAACATCTTTAATAGGCAGATTAGTTGAAAGTACTTGTGAAGGTTTCTCCCTTTTGTGATGAGCATCCTTGACTTGGAACTTAGCCCCTGTTTAGCTGACACTGCATTATAAATAGTGGACTTCTCCCATCTGGGATACCCTTTTGACATTGTCGCCTTGTCCAAGAAGTTTGCACCAGTTTATAGAGACTTTGTTGGACGGGCATGCAACAACACTGAATATGATGGGAGGAAAAAAAAATTTGGGCTTAAACGAACTCTTAGTAAGAAGTTAAACTATTAATTACTTACTTTTTATTGCAAAAGAGAAAAATTAAAATCACATTTCAAAGGAAATTGGAGAAATGGGCTTGCAATAGCTTTCTAACAAACAAACATAGGAAGTAATTAACCTACCATTGATTGGTATTTGAACTCTTGTGAACTCGTACGACAGCATTAGCCATTATTGAGCTATACTAACTATGCCTTAAGCATTTGTAGCAGGGCGGGCTTGATGTCCTGAACCGTAATATCTCCAAATGAAGGCTTTTTTCTGGGGCTGTTTGGATTGCAGTAAGTCCACAAGATGTGGAGTTCTCATCTGCTTCTTGACTCTCTTTCTCCCAAATTCTGTGTTTGAACTGAAGGAAATACAAGTGAAAATCTAAACATATGCCCAAGATTGCCTTGTCCCCTCTCCTTTTCACTTCTCTGACTTCTAATGATTCTTTTAATACTCGGGAGTTCCATCCAAATTCCTACTTCTTCATGCACCACTTTCAAAAAAAATTGTTAGCCAAACACAAAAGTGTAGGAAAGCCTCTTCCATGCCACCATTTCCAAATTTCAGCCCAACACAAAAGTGCTTGGATTTGCACTTCCCAAGAGCCAAAAATTCTCGATTCAAACTGGCCAAGAAGTGCAAATCCAAGACTGTTTTTGCACTTCTTGGCAAGTTTCAACCGCAATCCAAGGAGTAGGAAAGCCTCTTCCTGCATTTTTTATGCTTCTTGAGCTTCTTGCAATCCAAACAGGCTCTAAAGGGAAGTGAACGAGGTTTGCTTAGAGTCTGCTCACCTAAAGGGCTGATGAGATTTGAGACCCCTTTTGCTGCTAAAAAATAAGGTTAACCATACTTGATTGAACTTTTGCTTTAGTGAATGTCATTTATTGAATGAACATCTTCTCTATAATGTTGTGAAAGCACCTTTTTACCTGTTCATATGTTTATATGTTTTCATCAACCTAGTTGTCCTATAACTAAAATACTTTGTATACTCTATTCTTGCCTCTCCTCCCCTGACCGTGTATAAACCACCTCGAGCCTGTCTTTCAGAACCTTCGCAGTCAACTTCCAGTTAAGAAGTGCATCTAGGTACTGAATATGTCCATATGTACACACTTTACACATCAATTTGCAATAATCCATGGGCATACAGACCAATCATATATGCACTTGCTCTGACGTCTAAGGATTGTAATCAATATGGAACCTATGTCCTATTCAAATGTGAATTAACACCTTCAGAACTGCTATTTGCTATTTATGTCTTTGTTTTTGTTTATATGATTTTCATTACCTGTATAAATAATATAAAAAGTAGTGTTTGGTGCATCTCTTTAGGTTTTTCTTCTATTTTATTATGTAAATGAGATTGTTGATGCTTTATGCTTGATAGTTAGATCTGCACTTTGCTTAAATTTTCTACTTGGAAACATCTTCACATGATGAGCAATGTACATCTTTTAAGTGAGTATAATTCTGAAAAGTTTAGCTAAACACGAGACTTCAATTTTTCCTTGAGACATTCTTGTACTAAAGGTATTATGTGTTTGTTCTGTTGATACTGGCATCATATATATATGGGTAAAGTGCATATAAACCCTCCTTAGATGTGAGAAAAATGCAATTAAAGACTCATAGTTTGAAAAGAATCCTGCATTTTTATTTTTGCTCAGTTTGCACCCCCGCCGTTAACAGCCGTTAAAATACGTCTAAAAAGACGATTTTACCCCTCCCCCACTCTCCTCCCCTCCTCTCCGGTGGTGGAGGCGGGTCGAGGGGGCTGGCCGGCGGAGGGGGCGGGGGGCTGGCCGGCGAAGGGAGGGGGGGTCGGGGGGCTGGCCGGCGAAGGGAAGGGGGGTTGGGGGGCTGGCATCGGAGGGAGAAGGAGGGGCTCGTAGGGAAAGGGGGGGGGGGGGGTTATTTTAGGTATTTTTAAAAAAAAAGAAGAAGTCATTAACAGCCATTTCTAACGGCTAATAGACGGTAGGGGCTTTTTTGCTCACACGGGCAATCAAAGGAGGGGTCAATTGCATTAGTTTTCTAATGAGTCTTATTTTGCTAATGAGACAAATCTAAGGAGGGTTTATATGCACTTTACAATATATATATATATATATATATATATATATATATATATATATATTGTTATATTCTCTAAAGGCTAATCTCATTTTACACATACTTACAGGATGAAATTCATGAAAGGGATAGGTTTTCTGATTTTATGCTCACGATTTTCAGGTACATGCATAGTAAAGGATCTCCCTTATATGTTCTCTAAGAATCCTGGTTTCCTTTTCTCTTCTAAGTGTTGCAACTAATTTGAAAATATTTTGATACACACACACACACACACACACACACACGTGTGGGAAATGTCATACTGTTTTCTGTGGATTAATAATTTATGGGTCACATCTAGGGATGTCATGTGATAGTCTTAATATATTGATTCTCGCTTGTTTGTTGATTTTGAATAGTGTGGATAGAAGCAGAAGGCAGTATTCATGAGGTGTAACATTATTGATGTCTAAAAGGGTTTTTGATAGTTGAGAGGTCTATCTGGAAATTAGTTTAGAATCCAAACAAATCACCATTATATTCTACCATTTTTTATTTTTATTTTGGAGAAATGCAGATCATGATAGATGGTCGGCACCTTTTCTAGCTCACGGCCAATATCCTTGGGGAGAAAAGGACTGGTGGAAGGGACAAATCTGTAACAGTTTACCAAGGATTTCTTTAACCTAGATTTGTCTATAAGATAATGGGACGTCATTCCTTTTCACTCTTTGGCTTAATGTATCATATAGATGAACACAATTCCCTATAGCAAATGTTAGCATCTTACCTCTTCTTTCTAGTCTAGGGGAACTTTGAGGGTGTTCTTTGGTTTATGACCTTAAATTACATATCCATAAGGTAGGTCTACCTACCCTCCAACTGGCCACCTAGATTTTACGGCATGTTTCATGCCCATAGCTACCTTGACTAGGAATTTGGCACCAAACATAGAGGGTTTCCGTCAGGTTGACGGACAATCTTAAATTTTTTTATCAAATCTTTATGTAGCTTTCTTATGTTCCATAGCAGACCCCATTGTGATGAAGAAGAACGACTGTGTAGGAATATAACAGTTTGCCAAACAGTCGATTGTGATTTCCTTGGGGAGTTCTAGATCTTCAGGAAAGTTGGAATTCTCGTATTTGAAGAATTTGGGGTTGACACCAGCCCATAAGTTTATGTTGGAGATTATATCTTAAAATTGTGCCATAGTATCCCTTTAGAACTCTCTTGAAAACTGGTAGGTATTCTTTCTTAGGCAGACAACTTGTCCTTAACTAACCTGCAACCTACTTATTATATTCTGCCTGCCACATTTGTTTGTCCATTTTTTGCATTCTTAATATGACACTTGATTTGGCACTAGGACTAGAATGCCAGTTTCTGATGTTTTTTCATTCTCTCGTTGCTTGCAGAGATCTGCTCCCTGCATATCCTCATTTGCGCCTGGTGAGTGTAATCGCGTAGATGGATGCATTGCATGTTATAATATCTGACAAGTCTTATATATTTAATTTTTAATACGTGTGCTTTGTATTTTCTTCCTTTTTTCACGGGAACAGATACTCATGAGTGCTACTATTGATGCTGATCGGTTTTCCCAGTACTTTGGTGGCTGCCCAGTTATTCAAGTCCCGGGGTTTACTCATCCTGTAAGAATTTCACTTCAGTAATTTTGCATGATCTTTTTTTTTGGTTTAGTTGTTTTTCTTTAGATCAATAATCCAGTAGTTGTTTTGCTTTAGGTCAAGTCTTTTTATTTGGAGGATGTACTTTCTATCTTAAAATCAGGAGATGATAATCATCTAAATCTTGCCCACATAAACAGTGTCGGCAGAGACATTCACTTGACAGAAGATTACAAAAATGCTATGGATGAGGCAATTGACTTGTCTTTAACAAGTGACGAGTTTGACCCATTGTTGGAACTATTATCTTCTAAGCAAACACCAATTGCTTGCAACTATCAGCACTCAGTAACTGGTGTATCTTCATTGATGGTGTTTGCTGGAAAAGGTAGACTTGGGGATGTCTGTATGCTCCTTTCATTTGGTGCTGACTGCTCTTTGTGTGCCAATGATGGAACAACCGCATTGGATTGGGCTCTGAGAGAAAATCAGCTACAAGTGTACGAAACTATGAAAAAACACATAGAGAAAGATTCATCATATTCATCTCAAGAGGAGCTAGTGGATAAATATCTAGCAACAATTAATCCAGAACTCATTGACACCGTACTCATTGAGCGGCTACTTAAGAAAATATGCATGGATTCTACAGAAGGTGCTGTTCTAGTTTTTCTACCAGGATGGGACGACATTAATCGAATGAAAGAGAGATTACTTGCTTCACCTTTTTTCAGAGACACTTCAAAGTTTATTATACACTCTCTTCACTCTATGATTCCCTCTGCTGAGCAGAAGAAAGTGTTCAAACGGCCTCATGCTGGTGTTCGTAAAATTATTCTTTCAACCAACATTGCTGAGACTGCTGTAACAATTGATGATGTTGTATTTGTTATAGACAGCGGTCGAATGAAAGAGAAAAGTTATGATCCCTATAGCAATGTTTCTACTCTCCATTCTTCTTGGGTTTCAAAAGCTAGTGCAAAGCAGCGAGAGGGACGTGCTGGTCGTTGTCAGCCAGGAATTTGTTACCATATATACTCTAGAACTCGCCATGCATCAATGCTGGACTATCAAGTTCCTGAACTTAAGAGGATGCCAATTGAGGATCTCTGTTTGCAGGTGAGTTTGTGATTTACCCTTATTTCTTCGTAAATCTTTGGTTGAGTTTCTTGGTTTAATCCTTCAGTCTTGCAGGTGAAATTGCTCAATCCCCATTGTAAAATAGCAGAGTTTCTCCAGAAAACCATGGATCCCCCAGTTTCTGAGACTGTACGTAATGGAATCATTGTTCTTCAAGATATTGGTGCTTTGACACGAGATGAAAAGCTTACTGATCTTGGAGAAAAATTAGGGGCCCTGCCAGTTCATCCTTCAACTGGCAGGATGCTTTTATTTTCTATCTTGATGAACTGTCTTGAACCTGCATTGACTCTAGCATGTGCAGCCGACTATAGAGATCCATTTATTCTACCTATGGCACCAGAAGATAGGAAAAATGCTGCTGCAGCAAAAGTTGAGCTGGCTTCCTTATATGGTGGATATAGTGATCAACTTGCGGTGGTAGCAGCATTTGATTGTTGGAAACGAGCAAAAGATAGGGGCCAAGAAACGTTGTTCTGTACTAGGTATTTTGTTTCATCCGACACCATGAATATGTTGTTTAGCATGCGCAACCGGCTTCAGACAGAACTGGTCAGGATTGGATTTATTCCAGAGGATACATCTGGTTGTAGTTTAAATGCCCATGATACAGGGATACTTCGAGCACTACTCTTGGCTGGGACGTATCCATTGGTTGGAAAATTGCTTCCACGCCGGAAACAGAATAAGAGGGCTATCGTGGAGACGGCCAGTGGTGCTAAAGTTTGCTTGCATCCTCATTCCTCCAACTTTAGTTTGTCACTTAATAAATCTGCTGGCTGTCCAATTGTTATTTATGATGAGGTGACCCGTGGGGATGGGGGCATGTACATGAAAAAAACTTCTCTTGTAGGCCCATATCCATTACTGTTACTTGCAATGGAGATGGCTGTTGCTCCATCAGATACCAAATACAATGACAGTGATGAAGATCTGGAAGCATCCAGCGGCGAGGAAGACGATATGGAGGCAAAGACATCTTTCAAACAAGAAGAAAAGTTAATGTCATCTCCTGAAAGTAATGTCTCGGTTGTCGTTGACCGTTGGTTAAAGTTTGAGTCAACTGCCCTAGATGTCGCTCAAATGTACTGCTTAAGGGAGCGGTTGTCCGCAGCCATGTTATTTAAAGTAAGATTTCAATTACAGATATTTTTGGTATTGTTTACAAATGTTCACTAGCAAAATATACTTTATGTTGAGTTAACATAGGAGAAGTAATTGACCATCACTATTATGCAGTCATGTTGAGTTACTTCATTGATTCATTTCTAGTAAAATTTGATCATCAGAACTTTGAGTTAAAATAGAAGTAATTTATATGCCAGGTCTAGACCTTTTAGTAATTACTAACTGGCCATGTATCCAAATAAACAATTCCAATTATGTGTTAGCTTGTTTTTTCTGTTGTTAAAGTTGGTACAATTCCTTTGTAAGTTGTACTATGATGAATAGTTGTACTTATTCAGGCAAAGGTTGTTAACACCATGTCTCGACATTATATGATTTTACATCTATTGTTATTTGTATCATCTTTAGGACTTCAAATGTTCCAATAATGATTGAAGACTTATAATTGTTTGTACTTTTCATGCTTTTGTCTGGTAACATATATATTTTTTTACTTTCGTCTCCTTTTACAACCAGATCGTTTCTACTTGTCTTTATTTATGTTTGTGAACTTTCTTATGAATAGATACTTGTTCAAGTTGTCAATATGTCCTGATATCATATCATTTTACATTTATTTGTATGGTCTTCTAGAACTTTAAATGTTCTCAACACATTGAACCTGTAGTTGTGCTTGTATGGTTCATGCTTTTGTTTGATAAAGTTGTCTTTATTGTCGTCTCCTTTAAACAACCAGACCGTTCTATTCCGAGTCTACTCAACTTTCAATGTCATTTTTATCAAAGTGGAATGTTTTGCATCCTTCATTTTGCTTTGTACTTCATCTAGTTTCATCCCCTGGTTTTTACTGAAATGCTTTTTGGCAGGTCAAAAATCCCCAGGCAGTGCTACCTCCTATACTTGGAGCATCCATGTACTCCATTGCCTGCATTCTCTCATATGATGGCTTGTCTGGCATATCATCCGCAGACGAATCTTTGGAGCAGGCTGAGACGAACAAATCGATGCCAGGAAGGAAAGGGATGGGGTATATTAACCCATGCAGTTTTTTGTCATCTTTGATGTCAGACCACACAGGAAGAACCGCTACCTATCCTCGCAAGGACGCTAAACCAAATGACTCAGCTGGAAGGTTTCAAAGACGAAGACCGACTCCAGTGCATGCTTCAAGCACTGGACCTCCTCCTGCTGCTGCTACTGATGGTGGTGGTAGTGCTCCTAAGAAGAGGTCATTTAAAAGGCGGAGGCCTGGTAAGGGCTGAAGGCTCATATCCCAGATTTTTTTTGTTTTTGTTTTTTCAGTGTATATTGTTGTGGGCACGGAGCCTAATTCCTCTTTGAGGGGTTCATATATGGATTCAATGTATGTACTCTGTATGATGTATGTCGATTCTACAAAAGAAAACCCAATCCATCAGTGATTATAGAACCTTTTTTTTCCCCTTTTTGAAATTAACAACTTTTAATTAAGTTTGGTAATCTTTTCATGCCAGCTTCTTGTATTTCGGCCTTCCAGAGAACAATTGTTGCTCGCATTTCACTGTGTTTGAGATCTCCGTACGGCTTTCATTATCATAATAGTGTGGTGAGCTTCGAACTGAATCTTGGCTGAATTCTTGAGGAATCTTGCTTGAAGTGCTATATTAACAGGTGCACAGTCCAGTCCTTGTTATGAAACGTACCATCTTTTACAAGGAATCCCAGGGATCTAACTGCAATTATTTAGATGTTCTCAAGGGACAAAGCAAAGGCCGCATTTACGTTACAAGTTAGAACTTGCAAAGTAATCTTTTTTAATTTTTAATTGGCTTAATTGCATTTTGATACCCTCAACTATTTCAGTTTTTCAACTTAATACACTAAACTTTTTTACTCAAGAACTCGATAGTCGATACTCTCAACCATTTTAGTTTTTCAACTTAATACCTAAAATAAAAAAAAATTTGAAACTACTCTTGATTCCCTTTCTCTCTCCCCATGCCCCCCTCCCTTCCCTACCCCTCTTCCTCTCTGGCGGTCGATGCCCCCTCCCCCTCTCCGGCGGTGCCCGAGGAGGGGGCACGGGTGGGGGGTGGGGGCGGCCGACAGCGAGAGGAGGGGGCGCGGGTGGAGGCGGGAAAGGAGGGCAGTAGGAGAATGGGGGGAGGCGCGTGGGTGGCCGGAGGGGGGCTATGCGGAAGGAGGTGGGGGGGGGGGGGGGGGGGGGGGGGGGGCGGTGAGGGGTGTGGGTTGGGGGTAGTTTTAAATTTTGAGCATGGACATTATTGTCCAAAAAATTTTCAGGGCATCAAGTTGAAAAAAAAAGTTAAAGTATCAAGTTGAAAAACGAAAATAGTTGAGGGTATCAAAGTGCAATTAAGTATTTTTAATTTTTAATTTTTTTAATTTTTTTATTTTTTTTAATTTTTTTTATCTTTTATATATTTCTTTAATTTTTAAATTTTTTTTTTTGTTTTCTATTTCAATTTTTTAAATTTAAAAACTGTTTTTTTTAATAATGTTAAGTTTGGCTAAAACAAAAAATATATATATTTCAATGAAAATTAGGTAAACGAAAATGAACTAAAATAATAATAAAAATTGTTTAGAGGACATGACCCTCGATAAAGCTAATGGAAGATAAATGATTAAAACAATCTATCCCAAATAATTTGGAATAAAGATTTTATCGTCTTTTTTGTGTGCATGTTTTCAAAATGTGTTATTAACAAAATTGTGTTTGAAATGCAACTTCAAAGAGAAAAATAGCTAAGTAATAAATTTTATAATCATGGATATTCTAATGATTTTCAAAAGATAAAATATTTCAAATAAAAGAAATGTCTTCTTATTAGGATAGTATTTTTCAATTTTCGCAAGGACATGGACTTCACTCTACAAGTTCGTACTCCAGAATGGACTAGAAACAAGAATTGGATTTACATCGAAATGGATATTTTTTCCTTCCAAAAATGTAATAAAAATGAAAGTTGATATTAAAATTTATAGGAATCTTATGTTGGTTGTGTTCCATACACGGATTGTAATATTGTCTAGAATACCATATTCTTGTCGATTCTATTTCTGGGCTGTGTTTGATTGGGCTTTTTTTCCATGGAAAATATTTCCATCACAAATTTTCCACCAATTGTAGTGTTTGATAGCTTAAATTTTCCCTGGAATTATTTTCCAAAAAACTATCATTTTCCATATTTTCATCTAAAATGGTGGAAAATGAAACTTGTCAAACCCATAGGAAAATGTCATTTTCCATGAAAAATAACTATTTTTCGTGGAAAATAATGGCAATCAAACACCTAAATTAAGTTTTCCATGGAAATTTTTTAAAATTCCATGGAATTTTTTTCCTAGGAAAATAATTCCATGGAATTAATTTCTTTTCCACATATTTTCCACCTTGCAATCAAACGCACCAAAAATTTACGAAAATTATGTAATATTGCGTTTGGTATAACATCACATTTTTTATAACACTAACAAAATTATTTCTGTTTGTACATTTGAGTTCCTTTCGGCTTCATATTTGGTACAGAAAAAAAAGTCTGTTAGTCCATTTACTATGGATATCATATTTGCTGCAGAATAGTATGTAATTCAAAAATTATTTGAATAAAATTTAAGATCGAGTTTAACAAAATTATATTAACTCGGACATTATTTATTTGATCCGTAATACACGTGGCACAACCATATTAGCACCAGAAAATTTACTGTAGGATAAAAATTTATTAAAAATTTGTTAGAAGAAAATAGATGTTTGGGCAATTACGTAGAACGATATGTTCCGCCAGACTGTATGTTCCGCCAGACTGTGTATCGGAAAATGAGCGTGCTCAAATTCCGACAGACGGTGTGGCGGAAAATGAGCAGCATGTTCAAATTCCAACACACGGTGTGGCTGAATTTCGACGTAGTGGTTTTCTTTGAGTTGATTTTTTTGGTTTTTATTTGACCTCGATTTTTTTTTACTGATCTCTCAGTAAGAACAAACAATATTCTCAACTAAAAACCCAACAACTACCAACCCAAAACCCAAACCAAAAAAAAACAACCCAAACAATAGGTTTAAAAAACAAAACCCAAATCCGACGACTACCAAAACCCAAACCCACAAAAAAAAAACCTAAAAAAACAAGGTTTTTTTTAGGGGCACCACCACTTCTACTAGGGGGCAGCCCATTTTTTTTTGAAAAAATTACAAGTTTGCCATAGGTTTTTGTTACTAGGGGGCAGCCCATAATTCACTATAAAAGCCAAACTTGTTTTATTTCTTCTCTCTTTCTTCCTCTATTACTTCTCTTCCTCCACTCTTTTTTTCTCCTCCGCATAGAAACCTAGAATTAACCTAACCTAGGTGAAATTGTCCCCCCACCTAAATTTGTTAAAGATTTTTGGTGAAATATCTAGTAATAGTGTAAATCACTTCTCCCATTTATTTGTAAGTCGTCGAATTTATTTTTGTGTAATGTTTTAACCTAAATTTTACATATAAAAGTTGAATTTTATGTTTAATGTAGAAAGAAATAGAAAATGGAACAACCCGGACCATCAAATGCTGGATACTCTCCTCCCACAACGTCCGAAGAACACTTTGATGCATCGGAAGGCCTCGTGGTAACTACACTTTAACTTTATTTCGGATGAAAAATCGGACTTTGACACAGAGGACTGCCACTTCTCTGGCAGTCCCTCTCATGGATTTGGACTGCCAGTCCTACTTCAGTGTAGGACTGCCACACCTCTGGCAGTCCTATATATGTGATGGACTGCCACATATGTGGCAGTCCTTTTTAATTTCATATACTTACATTTTGGCTTTATGTAGTTGTTTAGTTTTGACTTTTTACTTCTATTGTAGGAGTTGCGATCTTCCGATGTTGCGGTACATGTTCCAATTGCAATCGATGTAGGACATTTATTTTGGTCCGATCTTTCGTTTCAATCAAGCGACGATGCGGTACAATGGTGTCGAGAAGTTGGACGGGAAAACAACTTAGTTCTAGTGATATCCAGATCGTGCCGAAATTGCCCGGGACGACACAGTGTGATGGTTGGCTGTGAAAGAGGTGGTGTGTTCAGACCGCACAAGAAAGACACAGTGATCCAAAATAAAGTTCCAAGAAAGAAAGCTAGAACGAGGAAATGTGGTTCTCCATTCACGATCCAGATTAGAAACGAAGAAGAAGGAAAATGGTCAGTACAAGTGAAGAATGGAACCCACAATCATGAGATTGCCGAGACACTATTGGGTCATCCGTATGTCGGACGGTTGAACCCTACGGAGAAGAAGATAGCCGAAGACTTGTCCACTTCCGGTGTTGCACCGAGACAAATATATTCAGTCATACGGCATGAAGATGAGAAGAACATGTCTACGATGAGGTCAATATACAACGCCATATCTTCTTCGAACGCTGTCCGGACCAAATCAAGAATGGCGATGCAAGAAGTGTTGAAGTTGCTTGCCGATAATCATTACGTTGAGTTCCATAGAAGACATCCCCAGAGTAATGAAGTAATTTCAATCTTTTGGGCTCATCCAGATTGCACAAGTCTGGCCAGGTCTTTTGCCGACGTGTTAGTCCTTGATTGCACGTACAAGACCAACAAGTTCAAGATGCCTCTCCTTCATATTGTCGGATTCACCTCTACTAGAAAAACATTCCCGGTGGCATTTTGCTTCATGAAGAGTGAAAAACTTGAAGACTACACATGGGCATTGGAGAAACTGAAAACACTTTACACCGGTCATACAGAGCCGTCAGTTCTTGTGACCGACAGAGAGTATGCCCTAATTAATGCTATTCGCATTATTTTTCCTCAAGCGGATACATTGCTATGCACTTGGCATGTCAATCGAATATTCAAGCCCAATGTAAGTTGAAGTTTCAGAAGGAGGAAGGTAAAATTGACATGCAAAATTTTCAAGAATTCTCCAATGACTGGAATTGTGTGTGGCGAGCCTCTACGATTGACAGTTACGCCGCCGCATGGTACATGTTCAAGGAAAAGTGGAAGACGAGGGAGCCGGCATGCATTTCATACATCAAAGATACATGGCTTGAATCGCACAAAGAACACTTCGTCTTAGCATGGACAAATTTGGTGAAGCATTACGGCACGACAACTACCAACCGTGTCGAAGGAGCACACTCTGTAGTGAAAAGACAACTAAAATCATCTCTCGGCAACTTTGTCTCTGTTTGGCAAGCTATACATCTATTGGTAGAGCGGACGGTGAATGAAATTAAGGCATCATTTGAGATGAGAAATAGTCAAGCATGAGCATAGAAAGGATGTACTGTTAGATGCTTTAGTTCGCGTGGTATCTCACACGGCGTTGACATTAATATGTGATGAGATTAAAAGGTCAAAGTATGTCGGGTTTGATCCCCAGGTTTGCGGGTGTGTACATCGACATACACTGGGCCTCCCTTGTGCACATCAGATTAATGAATATCGTCGTGAATCCATTCATATTCCAGTAGAAGCAGTCGATCAACATTGGAGGCAGTTGTCTATGATGCATGTGGTGAAGACGGACGATGATTTCTTCTCTTTGACACAAGTGAAACTTCTCCACGCAAGGTGGTTAGCCTCAGTAGCAGCGGAGCGGCAGTCCATTGAGCTTAAAATCCAAGAAATTACATGTCCGGTCACTACTAGAATGCATGAGCCGACCGTTGTTTCCAATCCTAAAGGCAGGCCTCAAACAAGATTGACTAGTTCACAGAAGAGAAGGCTGGAGTCAACTAGGAGAGATACATCGTACTTTGAGCATGTTGAACGAAGCTTGCAGCAAGCTCCGCCCGCACGGAAGGGCAAGCTTGTCGTTCGCCGAAAAATGGAGAAAATTGACCTCCCAAGAAAAGATACAGTTGTAAGCCAAACAACGAGTTTGTATATTGACAAATTTCAACCTGCGCTTCAAAGTTACATTTGGTCTATTGTCGATGTCCCCGGTGATGGCCATTGCGGATTTCATGCCCTTGCAAGGCATCTTGGTTATGATGACAAAGACAGATGGAGACGGGTGAGGCAGGAGCTGTACGAGGAGTTAGAGACTCGTCTTCCATTCTACTCCCGCATCCTAAGCGAAAAAACCGTTGCAAGTTTGTTGTTAAGTATCCCTTGCACCGACAGTGTTACCGGGACAGACCACTATATGTCAGTCCCGTCTACCGGCTATTTATTTGCTAATAGGTACATGATACCTGTTGTACTTATCTCGCCGGATATTAACAATACATTCTTTCCGATGTGCGCTCCTCCGACGGACCACGGAGTGTCTAACCTATGTACTATAGGTCTGATCGGGGATCACTTCGTTATACTAAAGATGATCGCTCATTCTCCGATTCCTCCACCTTCAACAGTTTGGTACAAAAGAGCACCGGTCGAAGCCATCGCTTGGACCACACCTTTCGTTGATCAGATCAACCATTGTAAGAAGTTGTTGAAGTTTGAGGAGCCAAGAGACTTACCTGCTGACCACTACGACGTCGAAATCGACTAAGTATGGATATATTTACAGTTTGACATTTTGTATATGGAGGACCACTTTTGTATATAGTGAAATATGAAGTCCACTAATCTATATGGAGTAAATTTTGTATACAGTGAAATATGAAGTTCAGCATGTTATATGTGTTTACCTGTGTGCTATCTGTGTTATATGTGTCTACCTGTGTGCTATTTATGTGTTTACATGTGTGCTATCTGTGTTATATGTGTTTACCTGTGTGCAAGTATGTGTGGCAAAATATACCAATTTATTAAAGTATCAGATCCAGTATCAGGACTGCCACCCCCTGGCAGTCCTACATTGAATTAGGACTGCCAGGGTGCTGGCAGTCATAATTGAAACTTGTTGTTATATAAATAGCCATTCTCCTGTGTTTTAGCACGGAGAATGGCCATTCTTCGTGTAATTTAGCACGGAGAATGGCCATTCTCCGTGTAATTTTCACGGAGAATGGCTATCCGATCCAGTATCAGGACTGCCACCCCCGTGGCAGTCCTACATTAAATTAGGACTGACAGGGTCTGGCAGTTCTAATTGAAACTTGCTGTTACAGCAAGTATCAATTAGGACTGCCAGCACCCTGACAGTCCTAATTTAATGTAGGACTGCCAGGAGGGTGGCAGTCCTATTTGTAAGTCTCTATGATGAGAGTTTTGAAACTCTCTATCACAGAGAGTTTCAATTAGGACTGTCACACCCCTGGCAGTCCTACACAAGAGGAGGACTGCCAGGGTGCTGGCAGTCCTAATTGAAACTTGCTGTTATATAAATGACCATTCTCCTGTGTTTTAGCACGGAGAATAGTCATTACAGTGTTAAAACGCAGGAGAATGACCATTCTCCGTGTAAATTAACACGGAGAATGGCATTCTCCGTGTTTCTAACACAGAGAATGGCATTCTCCGTGTAAATTAACACGGAGAATGGCCATTCTCCGTGTTAGAAACACGGAGAATGACCATTCTCCGTGCTAAATTACACGGAGAATGGCCATTCTCCGTGCTAAATTACACGGAGAATGACCATTCTCCGTGTAAATTAAGACGGAGAATGGTCATTCTCCTGCGTTTTAACACTGGAATGACCATTCTCCGTGTAAATTAAGACGGAAAATGTCCATTCTTCGTGTTAAAAACACGGAGAATGCCATTCTCCGTGTTAATTTACACGGAGAATGGTCATTCTCCTGCATTTTATGGTCAGTTGAAACTTTGGAGGGCCATAACTTTTGACTGGGAGGTCGAAACGAGGCCCGGTTTGTCGCAAAATGAGCGTATTTTCGAGGAGCCTGAGATTAACAGCTTCATCGTTAGACGACCTTCCGGAATTTTAAAATCGTAAAAAAATGATGTTTGGACCTCCGTTTTAGCAGTTTTGCCGAAATTTTAGAATCGCAAACAAATATTAATTCAATGACTCACAAATAGGACTGCCATCCCCCTGGCAGTCCTACACTTATGAAGGACTGCCAGAGTGCTGGCAGTCCTAATTAAAACTTACTGTAACAGCAAGTTTCAATTAGGACTGCCAGCACCTTGGCAGTCCTCCTTTTGTATAGGACTGCCAGGGGGGTGGCAGTCCTAATTGAAACTCTCTGTGACAGAGAATTTCAGTTTCAAACTCTCATCACAGAGAGTTATAAATAGGACTGCCACCCCCTGGCAGTCCTATACAAAAGGAGGATTGCCAGGGGGGTGGCAGTCCTCTGATACTAAATCAAGAATATCATTCAAAAGTCTGCCCAACAACTTAAGTTTCCAAACAACAAATATATTCTTCAAGTTTCAAACAACAAAAACATCTTTACAAAAATATCCAGATTACATCCAACTAATGATCATTCCACATCCAACTACATATCATGCCGGGCCTTTGAACGAGACTCCCTATTATTCATGAAGGGGAACTCGACCACGTCGTCGATGCGATCAAGCTCGTTGGCGACCAAGGCACTAGTGTCGACCAAGACACTAGTGTCACTTTGGCAAGCGCTCCGAAGTGTCTTGGCCAGTTCCTTCACCCTTCTAGTCTGTAAATAAAAGTATAATTGAATTTAGTCTACAAACATGAAAATCTCAAATTAATTACTAATGCGGAACTCACCATCTTCACCAATGAAGCATACAAGATGTTTTTCGAAGGAAGATTTCCAACAGCTACTACGGCCTCGGGACCCGGGTTTGTTGGGTTCAACAACTTAGGATGTCCGACCCGCCGGAAGTACGGCATGTAGTCCTCGCTGCAGTCGGCCATCTGGGTGACCGGTTGACTCTCATCTTCCCCAAGCAGGTGCCTTTGCCACACGGAGTAGAAGTCGGTCACCCAGTCGAAATACGCCGGTTTGTAATTCAATGGTTGGGTCCCGCGGGGAGGTTCCAACAGCTGTAGTGTGCGCTTCGGCACACTTTGCACGAAGCTAAACTGCCGAAGTACACGATCAGGCATGTACGGCTCCGTGATATCATAGCATGTGATCATGCCATGAAATAAAGAAACTTGTTGGATGGCACGACTCCCCTCGCGCAAATCCCAGTATGGATCCCAAAATATCTGTAGCAAAACAGTTAACAGCAAAAAAAACTTAACATGAAAAAATAAGTCCCAATTTATTACCTCTTCTGGTACCAAATTGTCAAGTACTTCACGAATGGAAGCCAGTATTTGCCAATCTTTGGTTTCCACCTAGGCCGGCCTCCATCGAGCCACTCTAGGAAGGTGTTCAAAATAGTTTGGGATCAGGTCACCCCGCCCGAGCATCGGAAAGTGCTCGTATATCCATGCCTATTCAATTTATAAGTTAATAGTCACAAAATATAAACAACAAAATGAAGTATACGAGATTAAATTGTTGGAAGTTTTCTTACATGTAGCAGAGTCTGGCATCCGGCAATTGTCTTAGTCCCGACACGGGATGCGATGCCGAGCTCGCGGTAAAGATAGGCGAGAATACCGCTACCCCACGATATATCAATGAAGTCATCCACGGACAATAAATTGAGCATGTACCTCGCATGTATCGAGGTTCCGGACTTGTCCAAAATGCCCACCGTTCCTAGGACGAACAGCATGTGAGCACGGGCCACCGTGTCGACCAACTCATCATCATCCTCATCCAATTCCATATTCGTGAAGTGCTCCACCAGAAATGACAGAGGAATTCCATATGATTTCTTGAAGCCGGGGAGAGTTGTAAAACTAGTTTCCTCAAGTCCAAGGTTACTTGAGACAAACTTGACAATCTTCGAGTACCATTTTGTGGATTTTTCATTTATGTAATGTTCTTTGGTCATGACGCGACCGGTAACTAGTAGCTCCAGCATCTGGTAGACGTCGTCAAGTGTAATGGTCATCTCCCCGCATGGGAGATGAAACGTGTTGGTCTCCGGGTGCCATCTCTCCACAAAGGCGGATATCAGGGCACTATCCATTGTCCTATAGGCATAATCTGCCAAATTATGCAAACCGTTTGGTACGATTTTAACCTGGACGGCCTCCGATAAGCTTCTAAACGGCCAAGACACAGTTTTCTTCCCGTGACTCACAGCCCTAAGGATACGATATGTCCTCTGTATATCAAACAACATATAAAAACATAAAAAATATGAAATACATATAGATATCATATACTAAACTGGTAGCTTAAAAAAGTAATGTATATATCGGGTTCTTCCTGTCACGCCCCAGAACCAGAATACTGGAGAGCGGGGGCAGACATAGCCAGCTACGTAATTCCAAAGTATGTTAATACTCTGAAATCACGTATAAGCTGTCAAGACATGGGGGTTACTCTACAAGCCATCAGTCAATCCTATGGTTTAACAATCCTAGGTATCTCAATCACCGGTAATTATACAAGAGCAAAGAGTACGATCATCATACATATAATAGTAAGGCATCCCGAACCATATATACATGAATAATCATGAAGCCAGTATCACAGAGATGATGACTAGCTTAGAGTGTTAGTCGTACATGATAAGGACTAGCTATAGTCTAGAATACACATATCATGTTTATGCCCGTAGGCTACAATATCAAGGAAAAATACCAAAACACGAGCTAAACACGTGCTCGGGGCTAAACGTTACAAGAGGAGAATTTACATATCAGTGGGAGAATGAAGAAGAAACCCACTGAGGCACTCTGGTGCTCCGGCTGGTCACCGTCGAGTGGATGGTGCGGTAGATCCTTCGAGCTCTTCTATCAGAACCTGGCCATGCAAAACCAGTGGGGTCAGACCCCAAATAGCAAGTACCACAAAGGAGGCCAAACTATGAACTTAAAACCAGCAATCATTAGCAAACAACAGGGAGTGAAAACAATAAGTAAGAGAGGATCGAGATTCGTGCAGTACCAATGCACTTATCCCGAACATAGGAAGACAGTAAGTAAAGCATCATAGAGCATAAAGTAAACTGGAGAACAGGTTAAATAAATAGAGCTAGGCAATATACGAAGAGATCATGAAGTGACAGTGAGAGAGTGACAATACAGAGTACAATTCATTAGAGTGACAATCATTGCCACCATTATCTGGAACAATTAGGAACTGGATCTGGGAAGGTGTGATATACGATGAGATAACCATGGGACTATTCAGATAACCAGGTTACAACCCGTAAACCAAACAAGGACCGGGGTTGTAACCCTTCGTCTGAACAGAACTTGGTTTCTCCCACCATTTATCGGCAAGATAAAATAAGAAATCAGGACATGTAACAATCATGTACAAGATCAAGACAAGACTAGACTGACTGAGCTCCATCCAACATTCACGGCCAAGCAATAAGTACGGCTTGATACTTTAACTAACTAGGGTTATCACAATCCTAGTTACTAGCCATATACAATAAGATTATTCCACAGCCACAAGCCCTGCAGACCATCCAGGTTATCCAGGTGACATTTAGTACAATAAGGGTGCAACACATGACAGTGTGCTGGAAATGTGCCCTACTCGTCGGCAGGCTACAAGTCCACATGCATGCCCAGATAACGGGATTGCCTGTAACTGGGAAATCTCTTATGAACTACTTGTTTATTCTAGTCATTAGCCTAGCCCAATTCAATATGACTCCCTGACCATGGAAAATCAGGAATTCATGTCCTAGACATGATGCAAGATTAGACGGGTTCATTTGTACAAACACAATCACCCACGGTGTCAGGATACTAATTAATCCTTGTCAGGAGTGCGCCACGACGGGCCACTATCATTATCATTATTACTTATCATTTCAAATTATAATGTCAAGAATATCATGTCAAGTTATCACTGTCAATTATCATGGCAAGTTCATCATGTCAAGTTTATTTCAAGAGTGCACCACTACGGGTCATTGCCGAGTCATGTCATTTATCAAGAAGGAAGAAACTTGCACAATTAAATAATAATATATTTATAATATATATATTCTTGAAGCCAAAGAGAAACTCTACAACTTTCATGTTGGGAGTGGGAAGAAATTCTGACCACAATTCAGGCAAATAAACATTTAAACAATCAAAGTGGGACCCATGCGGTCCAAAAGTGGGAGAACAAATATGCGGTCATAGAGAGTGGGAGGCCACCCATGCGGCCAAGAAACAATAATTAGACCATGAAATCAAATAAGACAAAAGATAGTGGGACCCTTATTAAATGCAAACTCCCACTCAAGCAAGTCAACTAAAAGAAGCTATGTGGGACCCCCCACAATTAATGCAATAAGAAAAGTTCACGTGAACCATTTAAATATTGGTTCACGTGGCCAAGCAATGATGACATATAATAAAATATATCCTGCAAGTACAGACAACTCAATAAAAGCCATGTATTCCAATATTAAATTCAAGTCCAAAAAGTACAATGGCCATGCGGCCAACAAGTGGGAAGAGGCCATGCGGCCAACACACATTTGATTGGTCAACAAATAATTCCATGCGGCTCGGCAATTAGTTGAAAGGCATGCGGCTGGCAAAATGGCTAGGCAAACCGGTATATGCGGCTGAGCTATAAACAAGTATGCAAGCAAAAGCATGCATGCATTAATACAATGCATTGAAGATATGCATTAAAATATAGAGTAGAATATATATACATTGAATATGGGCTATAATGCAAAAGTGCATTTATTAAGGGTTATAATGCATAAAGTGCCTTTTAAAGAATGACTTCACATTCTTCCCTGGAGAAGTGATGCGGCTGACTTATTATAATAATGCATTGAAATGCATTAAAAGCATAAAAATATAAGGTATAAGCCTTATAAAGCTTCAAGTCATAAGTTAGGGACTCAATTGCATAAAGCATCAAGTCATCAAAAGCCTATGCGGCTCACTCATTTAATACCCATGCGGCTCTGCTTCTCCAGAGTGTTAAAAATCAAGCATTAAAGCATAAAGGACAAAATGCTTTGAGAATGGATTAATGTTGCATCCAAAACCCATGCGGCTAGCTCCAGAACCATGCGGCTAGCAAGGATTTCTTAGGAAAATGTATGGAAAATGCATTAAGAAAGAATGCATAAAATTTCATTATAAGAAAAGTGTATTAAATGTTTTCTTTAAAGCCTATGCGGCTCATTTAGGAATAGCTATATGCGGCTGAGTACTGTTCCCATGCTGCTGAATGCTTCAGGGAATGCATTTAAAATATACATTAAAATATTGTATGCATTAAATTATATTAAAATAATACATGTATATGTGGCTGAGTGCTAAGGCCATATGCGGCTGGGAAATGCAAGGCAATTAATTAAATGGCCATGCAATTAATGCATGCTAGCAAACGTTGAATAATGGCCATGTGGCCAAGGCAATAATTAATGCTCATGCGGCTGGATTTATCCATGCGGCAGGGAAGAACACTTGCCGCATGAAATAGTCATGCGGTCAAGTACTATTCTTCTCCTCCACTTTTCGAGGAGAAGAACACCATGAAGCCATGCTTCCAAGCTCCATAAATTCGTCATCCTGAGTCCAAATCTGAACTTCCATAAGTCAAATTTGGGCAGAATAAAATTCTCTACAACATGGAACCATCAACTAGCAAAAATATACAAGTTTAACAGATCAAAACTTATGAAAACCGAAAGTACCACAAAGTTAGATCTACCATAGTCTAGCCATCAAAATAGAAAACTCCAAGTTCTAAACATGCTTAGAATTTAACAATAAAGAGAATGGAACAAACGAAATTGAAATCGTCCAACATTCGGCAAGGTGTACTTGCCTCTCTCCAATGGCTAGGGTTTGGTGGAAAAGAAATGAATGAGGGTGAATGAGAAGGGAGAGAGAAAAAGTGGCTTATATAACAAGCTCAAGTGATGTCCACCATTCATTCCTCTCCACTCAATCTAAACCATACCCTCATCTCATAAAGAATCCAACTAAACCAAACCAAGTCAAAGTGGAACCGAACCAAATAAAACCAAATTCAAGTTAAACCAAGTCATGAAAATCCTACACTTAGGAAAATTTCAAAATATCACGCAAACCGATAAATACGAAATACGGCTCAAATAAACACGTATCCGTATAAAATATCGATATAGTGAGATGGGTCTCACAACTCTCTACACCTTAGAAAAATTCTGTCCTCGAAATTTCCTGAGGCTAGTCGAGCAAGATAACAAAACAAAAGCTCCAGGAAACTCAACAATCTCAATAAATCATGCATGGCAAGTAAGTAAGTAAAACAATCAGTAATGTAAAATGCGTAAGCGATAAATAAATGCACAAGAATAAATACAATCATGATCAAGAAGGGCTGGAGGCATATGGATCAATATGACTCCTGAGTCAGTTGTGTAGAAACCAACGTCCTCGCTGGCCTAAGCTGTCTCCCAAAATGGATAAAAGTCAAGCCTCAAGGTAAGTCGTTACCAATGACTTAGTTCAAGACATGACTCTACCCAGGACGTGTCATCGTAGTTGAAATAGATGCTTGAACTTTATCACCTGTCTCAAGATACGAAGACAGAAGCGACTGGCTGATCGGGATGGACTGACATCTCTGCTTGCATGCTGAAACTGATCCTCCATAACTGGCCTAGTTGAAGAATGCTGAGCTGCCCTCGACAAAACACGAACAAGGTAATCAGAGGGATCAAGATCAGTGCCCTTGAAAGTTGAAGGACACAAGATCAAATCATAGGAACAGGAATGATCAATGATCAAAACAGATATCAAGTCAAGTATCAGAGGTAGAGAATAATCCGAAGGAGATCAATAAGGATAATTATGATTGAGATATCTAAACATGGTAACCCCCACAAATCTAAAAATCGAGACCTGCATGGGTCACCACTAAAACCATGTCACGCCCCAGAACCAGAATACTGGAGAGCGGGGGCAGACATAGCCAGCTACGTAATCCCAAAGTATGTTAATACTCTGAAATCACGTATAAGCTGTCAAGACATGGGGGTTACTCTACAAGCCATCAGTCAATCCTATGGTTTAACAATCCTAGGTATCTCAATCACCGACAATTATACAAGAGCAAAGAGTACGATCATCATACATACAATAGTAAGGCGTCCCGAACCATATATACATGAATAATCATGAAGCCAGTATCACAGAGCTGATGACTAGCTTAGAGTGTTAGTCATACATGATAAGGACTAGCTATAGTCTAGAATACACATATCATGTTTATGCCCGTAGGCTACAATATCAAGGAAAAATATCAAAATACGAGCTAAACACGTGCTCGGGGCTAAACGTTACAAGAGGAGAATTTACATATCAGTGGGAGAATGAAGAAGAAATCCACTGAGGCACTCTGGTGCTCCGGCTGGTCACCGTCGAGTGGATGGTGCGGTAGATCCTTCGAGCTCTTCTATCAGAACCTGGCCATGCAAAACCAGTGGGGTCAGACCCCAAATAGCAAGTACCACAAAGGAGGCCGAACTATGAACTTAAAACCAGCAATCATTAGCAAACAACAAGGAGTAAAAACAATAAGTAAGAGAGGATCGAGATTCGTGCAGTACTAATGTACTTATCCCGAACATAGGAAGACAGTAAGTAAAGCATCATAGAGGCATAAAGTAAACTGGAGAACATGTTAAATAAATAGAGCTAGGCAATATACGAAGAGATCATGAAGTGACAGTGAGAGAGTGTGTCACTCCCCAATCCTGGAATACGTATTTTAATACGTAAACCGATAAATTATATTTACCTTGAATTTATACGATATTATTATGCAGTATTTCTTCATGCATTTCCCCAAAATATTCGACAAAATATTATTTCCTAATTTATTTTCTGTATTCGGGCCTACAGTTTTGGCTCATTTGGGTAACCTATTCTTGGTTCACCAATGGTTCATCATGAACCCATGGGTCCAAGATCTTTATATATAACTCATCTCATTCTCTCTCCTCTCATTTACTTCCTCTCATTTATTTCCTCCACCAACCAAGGCAAGTACCAACTTGCTCAAGAGATGGATCCATAATTTTGTCAATGATTTCTTACAAAACTATTTGCCAAAACATGTTCTTCTCCTCAATCTATACTAGTTTAGAACTTGGAAATTTCTATTTTGAAGCTTTGATTTTTGTAGATCTAAGTTTTAATTATTTTCGGATTTCCTTGGTCTTGATCTATTTTCGTTGGGATTTTGTGGGTTTTGATGCTTCCATGTGGAAGAGAATTCCATTTCACCCAAGATGGAACTTTGGAAATCCGGATTTGGAGTTCGGATGGCCAAGTTGTGATGTTTTGAAGCTTTGGGTTCAACCATGGTGTTCTTGCTGTTTGGAGAAGACAGAGAGAAGTGTGCCGAGCTGCTTAGCTTACGCACACTGAGCTGCGCGTGCTCTTTAGCGCTGCGTACGCAGCCTTGAGTACGTTTCCTGTTGGAAGCGTGTCTCCCCTTGAGCCTACGTGACTTTTCACGTACGCTGCCTTGAGTGAGCCTGCGTGACTTTTTACGTACGCTGTCTTGAGTGAGCCTACGTGACTTTTCACGTACGCTGCCTTGAGTGATTGTAATGTCCAAATTCGTGATACGTATTTAGAGTACGTATGCGTATTTTGGACCCATATTTTATTTTAGTCACGATTAGTTATCTTGGTTTATTTTGCATTGGCTTGGTTTTAATTAGCATTGATAGTTCAATTGGTTTTAATGGTTCATTGGTTTATTTTGGATTAGTGAGGCTGGGTTATTTCATGGTTTTTGGTTTAAATTGCTAGAGAGAGAGTTTATTGGCCTTGACTTGGTTCACCTTGGTTTATTTTGGTTTGGTCTATTTTGGTTTAACATGGAGAACCCTACCCCATTATAAATATCAACTTCTCTCTCTCTCCTTATTATTTTTCTTCATCTTCTTCTCAAGCTTCTTCCTTCCACCACCACCAACCTAGGCAAGTGCATCTTGCTATCACTTGAGGCTATATTTTATTTGTTTATTAGTTTTATTAGTCATTTTGAGCAACATTAGAACTTGGATTTTCTCCATTTGGAGCTTAGAATTTTATAGATCTAGTTTGAAGTATTTCAGGATTTTGGTGGATTTGATCTATAAAACTTGTTATTTTCATGTTTTGATTGTTCTATGTGGAAGAGAATTGAATTTTACACAATTTAGACCCTTGCAAAGTTGGATTTGGACTTAATTTGACTAGTTGTGGTCCTTGGAATTTCTGAGTTCTATGGCTTTTTCTCTCGGTTTGGGGAAGAAGACCCATTTCCCGAGCGCAATCCAGTCCAGCGCTCTTTAGCGCTGGCACAAACCAGTTAGCCCAGCACTTTAGTGCTGGCGCAATCTAGCCTCGCGCAGCTCGTTTTGGCGCAATCTAGCCTCGTGCAGCTCGTTTTGGCGCAATCTAGCCTCGCGCAGCTCGTTTTGGCGCAATCCAGCCAGCGCAGTTCGCCCTGGCGCAATCCATTCTCTGCGCAATCCGGTGTGTGCGCAATCAGTGTGTGCGCAATCCGATCCCTGCGCAACCCGACTCAGCGGGCTCAGCTCTTGCGCAGTTCATCTTCTGCGTAAACTGACCTAACGCAATCCATTTCCCTGCGCGCTTGACCCAGCGCAGTCCAGCCCCTGCGCGATCCAACTCTCGCGCAGTTCATCCCTTGCACTCTAACCCCTGCGCAATCCATTGTCCATGTTGATTTTGTTTTAATCCTCTAGGCTTGGCTTCTCTTCTATGGATTGGAGTTTTGAGATCTTGTTTCACATGACACGACTGCTTGACCCAACACAACCTGGCACGTTTTTGATGAATTGCTTATGACTAATAGGGTTTCTGATTTCTGTGATTTATGATCCGGGTACCTTCTGATCTTCTTGATAGTGACCCGATGGGATGCACACTTGACTTGTAACCGGTGATTCATATTAGTCCTGTATATGGATATTTTATTAGATATTTTATGCCCATTTTATATCCTTACGCCTTTTGTCATGAACTTGATAATCACGAATTTATTTAATATGTTTGGAATGATAACTTGACATGATTGGCTTGACATGATAGACTTGATATGACAACCTGACTTGATGATGACCCGTAGTGGTACGCTCTCGACCAGTAACCTGACATGACATGATAGTGGCCCGTCGTGGCGCACTCCTGACTAGTATACTTGACCGGATAACCTGACATGTTAAATCTCGATAAGCCGTTGCGGCGGCTACTTGACATAACATGACCTGTATAATGACTTGACACCGTGGGCGATTGTGCTTGTATAAATGAACCAGTCTTGTCTCG